>PVJN01033186.1:0-22397 GCA_004026805.1 Lasiurus borealis | reverse complement strand
CTAACCCTTACAGGTTGAATGATTATAGTTGTCTTTCCTAATTCCAATTTCTATTTCATCCCTTAAAAACTAAAGTTATAATGGATCTTGTGCCAAAAGAAAAAAAATATATTTTTTGTCTCACATGTAATGAGCAGTCATTTCACTGCTCAGGTATAAGTGGTTAAATAGCTCATTGTCACACAGAACAACCTGTTGTCCGATAGCACCACTAGGACTCAGTGGAGCTGAATACAGGTGTACTCTGCTCAGACCATCAGACAGTCTCAGAATAAAAGGGGTACCAGGGGCCTAGAAAAGTGTGCACGTCATGTGACTCATTTGAGACCTGTGTTTGCTTTGAGCGAATATGTTTATAACACACTGTGACGACAACAGCAAAAATTCACATTCATCAGGCTGTTGTATTAAAATTACCATTTAAGGTTACATTTAACCTTGTGAATTAAATTCCTGAAGCAGTCTTTTTTTAACGCTCACCCAAAGAGCGTTTTATTGATGATTTCAGAGAGGATGGGAAAGAGACAGAGAGGGGAACATCAATGTGCAAGAGAAACATCCATCAGTTGCCTCCCACATGCACTAAGACCAGGGATTGAACTCGCAACCTAGATGTGTGCCCTGACCAGAGAATTGACCACAACCTTTTGGTTCATAGGATGACACTCCATGCAACTGAGCCACCTGGTCAGGGCTGACTCCAAATTCCTTAAGAGTATTTCTTTGGCTTCAGGAAGAGCAACCCATGAGGAGACATGATTTAGTGAGCCAGGACAAGAGATGAAAACTAAGGGCAGAGGTGGAATTAAGGCTGTAGTTATACTGCCTGGCCAGCTAGCCTATCTAATAAAGAGGGAATATGCTAATTGGCCGTTACTCCATCACAAAGATGGCTGCACCCACAGCTGAAGCCAAGTTCCCATAAGGAGCCTTAATGAGCAATCAGCAGGGACCTGAGACTATGCCCTCCCCCCCCCCCCCCCCCGCCCCAGTGGGGCTTGAGGAGTGGTAGGGGGAGTGAAGGGGCCCAGGCCGCATCCTCCACCTGGGGGGATGAGGCAGGCAGGCCACATCCTCCACCTGGCAGGACTTGATGGGACCTCAGGGCAAGACCCCCACCCAGCAGGGCTTGACAGGGGACCTAAAGGTGCACCACCAGTGCTGGGTCAGGGGAACTCGGGCCACACCCCTCACCGTAGCACCAGGCCGGCAGACCTCAGATTGCAATCCCCGCCTGGTGGGGCTTGATGGGGGACCTCAGGCCATGCCCCTACCCCAGCACCGGGCCGGGGGACCTGAGACTGTGCCCACCTGCCTAGCTGGGCTTGACAAGGGATCTCAGACTACACCCCCCACCAGGTGGGGCTTGAAAAGGGACCTTAGGCTGTGCCTCCTGCCCCAGCGCCAGGCCTGGGGACCTCAGGCCATGCCCCCCCCCACCAGGTGGGGCTTGACATGGGATCTCAGTCTGTGCTCCCCACCCAGTGGGGCTTGATGGGGGACCTCAAGGTACACCCCCAGTGCTGGATCGGGGTAAGTCAGGCCGTGTCCTCTGCCCAGCGGGGTTTGACAGGAGACCTGAGGCTATGCCCCACCCCTTCCCCCCACCATTGGGGCTTGATGGGGGTCCTCAGGCCATGCCCCATACCTAACAGGGCTTGAAAGGGGACCTCAGGCCATGTCCCCCACCTGGCAGGGCTTAATAGGGGACCTCAAGGCACGCCCCCTGCCCTGGTCTGGGCTATCTGGGCTGGGGGACCTCAGGCCATGACCCCTGTCCTGGCGCTGCGCCAGGGGACCTGAGGCTACATTCCCTGCCCAGAGGGGATTGACAAGAGTGAGACTGGCCAGGTCTGGATCTAACTCAATGGGGGGATGGGTGGCCAAGTCTGGGTCTCATGCGATTTTGAGGTGCAGTTGGGTGGGCGGGGACTTGACTCTGGGTTCTGTGATGTGCTCCAGACTCTGACAGGAGGAAGGTTTTCATATACATTTTAATAATTTTCTTTCATCTCTGACACTTCTATTATAGAGAAAGGGCAAATAGCAATATTAAATTATTTCTTCTAATTAATCCCCTTTTAATGTGCACAAACTTTGTGTACTGGCCACTGGCATTTTGTATAAAAGGGTTGAGTAGGTTGCTGGTTATAACGGTAGGAAATCACTTCCCCGTGCTGATCAGTTGATTACTGTGTTAGAGCGGAGATAAAGTGAAGCCATCTTCTGGGTCTTGGTCTTTCCTGTGGAAGCATGACAAGGACAGGGAGGAAGATACAGCATCCTCATCCTCTAGCACCGTCATTCAGGTAATGGGGTTGGCACAGGATCGGGGAGGGGGGCTGGGCTGAGAAGGTGAGGAAGTCAAGGGAAAGAGCTTCTTGTTTGGAAGGACGCTTAGGCGGGGAGCCCGCTTGAGCTGGAAATTGAAAGCCTGTCACCATTAACCTCTGCACAAATGCAAAGACCACCAAGGCCTTGCTTATCACCGCATTTCTATTTTGCACTCAGATGAAAGGAGAGTATTTTTTTGAGGAAAACTCGGTATGTGACAATCCACACTGACAAAACAGAAATCTCAAAGGAGCACCTAAAAAGTTCACCCTAGGGTTTCAGAGTGTAACACACCTCTCTTTGGGGAGTAGCTGGGGGAGGGGTCTCTGCATAATCCTTTTCTTGAACAAAGTGGTGTATGAGATAAATGAAGGAAATGAATTTTTTGTTCCTAATGACCTTCTAAGTCTTCTCCAATCTCTCAGAACAGAAGGCGAATGCCCTCACTTTAGAAAACCATAAGCTGACGTAAGCACAGTGTTTTTCCCTTGTTCCTGAAACCTGTCTTCATCCTCAGGATCCATGCACCTACCCACTCCTGCCGCCTGCCCAGACCTAACCCCTTCCCCAGGTCCAGCCAGTCCTTTCATTTCATTGGCCCAGGGCTCTACTTGTGCCTGCATCTCTAGTCTCTGCCTTTAATTTTGCCATCATCATATTACAGGCAATTATTACTTCCTCTGTAGACTTTGGGAGTAACCTTCTCCTTGGGCCACAGCCTCCACTCATTTTCCCTAATACGTCCTATACAGTACTGATGGCTTTTCGTAAAACCATTAACCATCTGCAGTAAACTTTGATGACTCTGATTATCTACTGAATAAAAGGCAAACTTCTTAGCCTGGCATTCCAGACTTTTCATGATCTCGACGTGCCTAATTTTACCTTTAGTTAAAAGTTAAACCGCGCCAGCTAAGCCAAGCTTTACCTGTAGCTCTTGACTCATACCTTTTTAATGGCAGCGACTGCTTTCAGCACAAGGAACTGAAAAGTGACGTTTTTGTTAGGGTCTGTTGGATGCTTTACACTATGTGTCATTGTTTAATCCTCACAAGCATGAGTGAGGTAGACTATACCCACACTCTTTCCACCACATTATGTTAATTATTTGTGTAGGTAACATTTTCCCATTTTTGAACCTTGGTTAACCCAATAAGTGAAAGTGCTGGATTCGTTTAAAATATGATATACATGATCAAACTTCTTTCTAGAAGGACTATATCAATTTTATTCCTACCCAGAGTGCTCAGAAGTGCCTCTTTCCTGTTCCTAGGCTGATATTGAATTTTTTTTTTTTTTAATCCTCATTCAGGGGTATTTTTCCACTGATTTTTTTTAGAGAGAGGGGAAGGGAGGGGGAGAGACAGAGTGAGAAACATCTGTTTGAGAGAGACACACTGATTGGTTGCCTCCCATATGTGCCCCAACCAGGGCCAGGGATTGAGCCTGCAACCGAAGTATGTGCCCTTGACCGGAATGATTCCTGGGACCCTTCAGTCCTCTGGCCAACACTGTATCCACTGAGCCAAACTAGGGCGATATTGAATATTTTTAATCTTAGCCAAACTTAAGCTAGTAGTTTAAATTAAATTTATGTTTTAGGAACATTGAATACCTCTGTAGGTGGTCGTAGGCTTTTGTGTTATTTTGTGAATTCATGGCATTTGACTGGTGTTCTATGGAAGGGCTAATGTTTTCATTATTGACTTATCAGAGTTATTACTATATTAAGGATATTAACATTTTACAAGTTGTTACCCAATCCGTTATTTCTCTTTAAACATAGATTGTGGTACACATTATTGTTGTTGTTAATACTAACATTCTTTCCCTTAATTGTCATGCTTTAAAAGTCCTTCCCTACTCTTACATTAGAAAAAGATTCACTCATATTTTCTTCAAGAATTTTTATGGTATAACATTTACATTAAATATTAGAATCCATTGCTTAGGGTGAGACAGGATCTAGTTAATATTTTCACGAAATGCCTGGGTAGTTCTTCTCAAGTTTAGAAATACCTCTTTTCTCCCACTAGTTGAAATGGGGCCTTTATCATATAATCTCCTTTAATTTCAATTCTCATAATAATAACCCACTGACGTGCATGATTCTCTGGATTCCTTATGTGCTTCTCATCAATCAGAGAGCTTTGGAGAATTGAGGTCTTTCTAAGAAAGACAAACCTGAGGAAAGTGATTGTTTTCCTAATGACCAAACTTTTCTCCTGAGTGCACCGGATTTCTCCGGACCTTTCTGCAAGCGGGTGATTTGTCAAATGAGCAGGTGCGGGAAGAGTGGCTGAATGGCCACAGAGCAGGACCTGCTCCGGACCTCTGGCGCTTTTCTTCACAGGAGGCAGCTGGGAAAATCAGCACGTGTGATGATTCCGCGGCACAGGTTCCTGCAGCTGGCTCACTCCACCCCGAGCAAGGCCCCGCGCCTTCCCCGAGCCCCGGCCAAACTGAAGGGGTAAGTCCCTGTTGGTCCCAAGCCAACCAACCGCTCAGGTAGCCGAGCACCATAGATGGCAAGCTTTCTGTGTTTGGCCAGACTCTCCGTGTGTGTGGTCAAGCCAGAGAACTGGAAGGTTTGCCATCAGGTGTTCACGTGACCCTCGCTCACCCGTTGTCAGGGTAACCTCGCCTCTCCACTAACAACCACGTCTTCCTGCTGTAGACATTCCTTATGGGAGCTGTGAACGTGGACAAGAGCTATTATTAACAACTGCCCATTACATTATATTTGCTGATTAATCCTCGTAAGTTTACAAATGAGAAAAACAAAATTCAGGGATTAAAAATACCTCTGGGAGGTAAGGAATAAGGAATCAAACCCAGATTATTCCAATCGGCCTTTCTAATTTGAATAGTTGTACTGACAGACGTGAAACCAAAGTAGGGTTGGCTTCACTAAATAAAATGCCACCTCCCTGCCCCAGCAGCATGTGTAGTATCTGTGCAAGCGCAGTTAGGTCTTGCACTTTAGCCAGGCAGTTTTGCATTTTATAAAGAGTGTGTGTGTGTGTCTGTGTATGTGTGTGTGAAACGAGGAGACATGCATATGTGTTTTTTTTTTAGAATTAACTGTAAAGTAGTAAGTAGAAATCTAAAGGGTTGGCACTTGGGCGTGAAATATGCATAGCTGCAACCCAAAAAATGAGTTTATATTTTAACCGGATGCTGTTACTTAGATTAGTGATGTGTTGAAGCAGAAATCAAACGGTATGACCTTCACTGAGAGGCTAACCTGGATACCAGAGGGTGGGCTAAATTATGTGAAGAATGTGGACGTGTAGCCTCTAAAGCATAATGAAAGCAGGGATTGAATCCTGGTTCTACTTACTACTTGGGTGACCGTCGGCAATTTCTGTGACCCCTCGAAGCCTCAGTTTCCTCCTCTGTACTTTGGGAACAATAATGGGCTTGTGGTGTGCCATGCTGAGGTGGCCTGTGCATCACACGGAGCCCAGCCGCCTGGCTCATAATAATCCAGTGAAGGATTAGATATTAATTCATGTACAGCTGTGCTACAGAGATGATGAGACTCTTATCACGTGAAATACTTGTGATAACACTTTTTAGTCCCCCCAAGATGGATAATCATAAAGCATTCATTTAAATCTCTGCTGTCCGAGTTTGGGGCTATCATTTAGCAGGGGTGCTACTGGCATTGAGCAGGAGTGCTATTGTGGGGAATAACTGTGGGATCAGACGTAAAAGATCACAGAGCTGTGTGACCCTGGGCAAGCATTTACGTCTGGCCCTGAGCTCCTCAGAAGCAACGGGCTGAAGTAGAAGGTTTGTGAACTGACGAAATGTTAACTGCACTTGTGCTTCTTTGACTTTAAAAAGAGGCGGATGAACTGATTGCGGGCAGGTTCCCCAGGGCACCCTCAGCTGTTGAAGTTCCGTGGCTGCAAATGTTCTTTTTCTCTTCCATTTACCTTTGTATTTCTTTTCTCACGTTCAAATAACTAGCAACTGAGGCCCAGATTAGTTACCGAGCTTCCTGTTTCCTCGTGAATTCAGCGAATTAGTGAGAAAGCAAAGAAACTAAATCTTGTCTTCTTAACAATGTGTGTGGCATATGATGGGTGCTCAAATAATACTTTTAGATAAATAAGGAAGATCAACTTGTTACACAACATTAATAAAATGTTAATATTAGCAGATGGTTATCTCAGGTAACAAAAATAAAAAAGATCCCAAAATCTTTGCCAATGAGACAAAAGCAGTATCTAAATGCCAGAAAACAGATGACTAGAAATTGATGTCTGGCGGTAAAATCACACTACTTTTGCTTTTTTTAAAAATGAGAATTAAAAAATATATTTTTAAAAATGAGAATTAGAAAAGAAATTTAAAACAGACCAAGGCATGAATAGAACTGACAGTGTCTGAACTGCCGAGAAAACAGGGAGCACTTCTGAATTAAGAAGGTGATTCTTGCTCTGGCCAGTGTTGTGTGAAGCGGTTAGAGCATCAGCCCACACACCGAAGAGTCGCAGGTTCAGTTCCCGGTCAGGGGCATATACTTGGGTTCTAGGCTTGCTCCCTGGCCCCTGGTGAGGCTATGTGAGAGGCAACAAATGGATGTGTCTCTCTCACATCACTGTTTCTTCTCTCTCTACTCCACACCCCTCCCTTCAACTCTCTCTAAAAACCAATGGGCGGAAATATCTTCGGGTGAGGATTTAAAAGTAATCAAAACTTTGTATTTCATCCTACACATAATAAGATATGTATTGATCAATAATTTTGTGGAACCAAACACAAATCCTTAGTCCTACAGAAATTTTTCTAGAGGGGTTAGTACACTCTTTGACTAGTCTGGAAAAGGATGAGGGAAGCAAATACCTTTCTGTATCAGATCATCTTTTACCTCCAAATTGAAAATATCTGTCATAGGATTATTAGAGTATTTTCACCTGTTAACTATTAGAAATTTTTCTATTGCATCAATAAGCAACCTTGTTTCAGTAGGAAAAGAACACATCACACTTTTTTTTAATGCTCTACTATCAGCTTCTGGTCCTTACCGCAGTAATGTTTGAGTATCCAGAAGGTGAAAGTTAGTGTTAGGAATTCTCTCTGAAGAGTGGGAGAAAAGTTTCCAGATTGCCTCACTGGAGCTCATGACTAGCCTATAGGTATAGATGAGTAATGGCATGTATGTTGGGGGAAAGGGAAAGCTAAAATACTGTATAATCTAGTGAACTACCTGAGAAGATGTTAAGCGTGTGTATATTTCCTTGTTCCCCGCCGGTGTATCCAGATCTCCTCGTTGTTTGAACAGAGCGCACAGCAATGTAAGCATTGCTCAATCGTGTGCCACGCAACTGTAAACACCGGCCAGTTCGCCGGAGTGTTTCAGACACACACCTACACACACACCCTCTCACGACACTCACCTGTCTCCCGGGGCCCGCGTCGCATGCACTGGGAGCCTGTTTGCGTCCTCTGTGTCCGGGAACACTGTACCTGTGTACCTGCCGACCGGCTGCTTGGAGACCTGGGCGCCAGGTCACGTGATAGTTGCTATGAGTGTGGAGGTGCAGTTTTCTTTTCTTCTGCTCTTGTACTTACGTGTGTGTGTGTGTGTGTGTGTGTGTGTGTGTGTGTGTGTGTTTCTCTTAACTGGAGAAATGCTGCGAGTCCACAGGTCTTTGCAAGCCCAAGTCTGAAAACTTTGGACTCCCGACTTCTCACTGCTGGATTATCTGTGGATTTATCTTAGGGTGCCACACCTCCTGTTGAGGCTGCAGCCCTGGGCTTTTCTGTCGAGCAAGGAGCTTTCCACTCCCTGGCGGAGAACCCTAGACCTGAGCCTGCCGAAGTCCTCCATGTCTGCAAGACCCAGGTGGCCGAGCTGGAGCTGTGGCTGCACCAAGCCAACGTGGCATTTGAGCCGGAAACATTAAACGCAGACATGCAGCAGGTGGTGGAACAGCAGCTGGTAGGGTGCCAGGTAAGGCTGATGGGTTGGAGTTCAGGGCTTGCCTCCTCACCAATCACCTAGTGTCTCTGCCAATTTCTCTTAAAGCGACAGTGTGTTCCTGTTACTCCAACCACTACATTTATCTTGGCTTCAACTTTCTGTTCTCGGGACAACTCTTTGAAACGATTCCTGTAAACAGCGTATTTGGGGAGACAGCAGTAGTGGATGAGAGCTCAGAATCTAAAGTCCACATTTTTGAGGAAGTGAACTTGTCACCTCATTTTCTTCATAAGCAGGTTATCTCTTAGGACTTTGCCAGGATTAAATGAGATCAGGTGCAAAATCCAGTGTCTGGGGTATAAAGGTTATAAAGAGTGTTTAATAAATGCTGCCATTTTTATTCGGATTAGTAAGTTCTTTGAAATTTCATTCATCAAAAACGAAACTGAAAATCCTGATTCGCAAGGTTGCAGATGCAGCATAAAAGGGCTTTGCTGTCCTCCGCTATGACCACTCCTGCTGCTCCCTGGGAGGGGCTGGATATACACCTGCTTGCCTGTAGTCCCTTGAGTAACCTTTGCAGACTCAGCCTAAAGGTGGGGAATCCCTGTCTGTATCCCTCCCGGGAGGGACTACAGTGATGATTTCGCAGCAGCATAGCTGAGTACGCCTCCCCCAGTGGTGCTCAGACCAACCTTGGGCCAGTGTCTCTGCCTGATTGGCTCATTAGTCTGCCGCAGTGGTCCCCAAGGATTGGGACATCCACTCAGAGGACCTCCCTGTCACCTGCCTGATCCCAGGGAGCTTGTCCAGCTCAGCCTGTTAGGGGGAGCTCACCCCAGGTCCAAGTCAGACATGCCTCTCCTTCTTCCATTCAGGCCCACAGTCGTACAACATCCAGTGCCTGCCTAGCGGGCCCCCCAGCCCCCGGCAGGCAGACTGACCTCCTTCCCTGGACAGCTAAGCACCTCTGACCCTAAAAGTCAGCTCTGAGGGGTGGGTTCACTCAAATACTGTCCTAGCCGCCTGGCCTGGCTGATGAGGCAGGGAAGTCTGACTTGATCTCAACAAAATGTCCAGAAGTCATGGGGCCTGGGAGTCTGAAAAAGACAGGGCTGCAGCACGGAGCAGCGCTGTGCTGAACTGAACTGTGGCCTTTCGCATGCTGAGTACCAGCCCTTGAGGCGATCCAGGTCAGTTTGCCAATTGATTGTCCTGCTGCCTGGGTGGACCCCATCCCGATTCCTTGATCATCACCCCCAGTTTTCTGCTTGGACCACTTGTGGGCTCAAGGATTTGGGGGCTGCTCCAGAAAAAAACACCACCACAAGGTGGCGATAGTACACAAGGAACTTTATTTGGGCAGGATCCTGATGGACTGGGAAGTCCCCCACAGGCAGGAGCCCTGGAGGCATGGGATGGGGTGGGGCCACCACCCGGAAGGGGAAGAGGACCAGGAAACTCCCATGGATGGGGAACCAGAGGAGTCTTGTGTGTCTAGGTAATGTCTGCGGACCCTGAAGGGCAGCTGGGGCTCCCGAGTTTGTCTTCACCATGGCTAGCCAGTGTGGGGTCCAGGTTTGAGTTTGGGGCCAGCGGGATTGGAGCTAAGGGTCCTGGCCTGCTGCGAATAATTAAACCTAGGGGCCTTCTTTGGCTTATTTACATAACACCATGGCCTATATAATTTAATATTACAGCATGAAGATCCTCTCAGTGGTTGGTAAAAACGCTAAGTTCTCAGTGGGAAAATGTCCAAAGGACAGGTACAAACAGATGACTCGGGGGAAAATTGTGTTCGGTAATTTGAGAATGAAATGTTCAGCCTTGATTATTTAAAACATGTGAGTCAAAACAGCTATTGTCTTGTTCCTACATTACATTGGCAAAAATTATATCATCCCAGAAAACCCTGGAGAAATGGCTCCACTAACGTCTGACAATTTTGCCTGTTGGTTCAGTGTTTAGGGATGGTCAGCTGTCAGCGTAAATAATGCTCATACTCTTTGACCTAATATTTTTTGACCATTACTTTACGTTTACCCTCCGAAAATAACCCCGAAAAAGGATTGAAATGTTTAGGACAATATTAATTATGAAAGTGAATAACTGGATATAGCTTAAAAGTTTAATAGTATTCCCATTATTAAGTGAATCATGGGTCATCAACATGTTAAAAAAGTATATAGAAAGTAGCTAAGTGGGGAAACCAAGCACAAAATTCTAGTACACTTTGTTTACAACCATACGAACATCTTATGAGTTCGTGTTATTTCAGCTTAGAAGAGTCTACACAGGCTATAAGGAGTTTGCTTGCATGCAGGAGTTATAAGGCATACTTTAAAAACAAAACAAAAAACATTTTTTGGCTGGTTTTTCCTTATATTTTTCTCAAAGAACTGACCTCATTCTTAGTCACGCACTGAGTTTTCAGCCCAGGTGATCACAGTGCTGGGCTGTGGGTCCGAATGCACCTGCCGCACTGTGTACCCAGCCAGTTGGCATGACTGCTTGGGTTCCTGAGCCCCAGAACAGGGCAGACTTGACCTGTCGAAGAGGAAGATGGTGACGGTGACTTACTGGGAAACTTGCTTCATCCCGCTGAGTTATTTTTAGGCCCATGTGTAAGTTGGCCCGTTCTATCAATGACTTAGTGTTTTAGGTTTCCTCTGTGGCCCTCTGGTATTTTGGAAACTTCTTTGGCTTGAGAAAGAAAAGGGAAAAAGGCACGGGAAAGAATTTTCAAAGAGTTTCTTGGAGTTTGTTTTTTTAAGTTACTACGCAACACTTGCATGGCAACAGAAAAAGCTTAGAAAGGTGGAAAAAAATAATAGTCCTCACAGTCAAAGTGCATGTATTTAACTCTAATTCATCCAAGTGATCCCAGGAAGTAAATTATGTTAATAATCCCATTTTCCAGATAAGTAGAGGCACACGCATGCAAAGTAAGGTGCCCGAGTTTACCCAGCTACCAAGTGGCAGGGCTGGGATATGAACCCAGGAAGGTAGCCTAGTTCCAGTGTCTGTGTTCTTAACCACTGTGCTCTGCTGGATACATTCAGCTGTGTTTTCTAAAGTGCTTATAGAATCACTACCTGAGAGAATGACAGCTGCAGTTTGGGTTGGTTTGGTTGCACATCTGTTGAAAAAAGTAGGCATTATGTGCAAGTCTGTTCTCACCCCCCTTTACCCGCCCTCCCCCCCACACACACCCAAGGTCCCTTTCAACCTGAGTTTCTGGCACTTCTTATATACATTTAGGGAGAGAACATGAATCTAACTTATATTGGGATATAACACTGATTCACACTAAAACTATGACTCATCTGATGATGATGATGTGTGTGTGTGTGTGTGTGTGTGTGTCAAGGGCTGACTTTCAATAGATCGCAGCGAGGGAGCTGCTCTACCATGTACAAAACCCCAACTCATCCGATGGTTTTATTTCCTAGACGATGCTCACAGAGATTGAGCACAAGGTGGCCTCTCTGCTGGAGCACTGCAAAGACCAGGGCTTGGGAGACAGTGGAGCCACTCAGCAGGAGGCTGAAGCACTGGCCTTGAAACTAAAAACTGTGAAGTGCAATTTGGAAAAAGTCCAGCTGGTGCTTCAGGAGAAATACAGCGAGGACCAGGTAAGATGTGTGCGGATGTTCGGTTACGGTAGACCCATAGGAAGGAACTCTGGGTGGAGATGCTGAAGCAACCACAGAGACATCACCCTAAGAAAGGAAGAATTGCGCCTCCTCACACTGTAAAGGACAGTTGCTCTGCCTGTTGTTATTGGTTTCATTTTGCTGTGCAGTTTTCCTGTCTAGATGGTTAGTGATGGCATTGCTTTGGTGTGGGTTGGTTTGATTGGGTTGATCTTGCTGGCAATGAGGTCTGGTGTAAGCCTTTTTCATAAAAGAAGGACGCATTTCAAAGAAATTTTGTGACTCCAATGGACTGGAAAACAACATTTTTATAGATAAGATTAAAATTTGGCATCAGAAACATTAACCCGTTTCTAGGGTACTTTCGTTATTCATTTACAAATATTCACATGTACTGATCATAGTATCGTAATAGTTAGAGTGTACTTGTGACTTAAGAGTATTCTGTGTTTATAAATGCAAATGTACAGTATAGGATAGGATCTTATTATACAAGATATACATCTGTACTTATGAGATAGTTCTTAGTTGGAGGACTTCTATTCATAGAAATAAGATGAACTGCGGGTAGATAAGCCTTATGGTGCCCTTTCATCCTAATATATTTCTTTAAAAAAATTATTTTTCCTAGCTGGTTTTGCTCTGTGGATAGAGCATTGGACTGTGGACTTAAGGATCCCAGGTTCAGTTCCAGTCAAGGGCATGTGCCTGGGTGGTGGGCTCGGTTCCCAGTTGGGAGTGTACAAAAGGCAGCTGATCAGTGATTCTCTCATCATTGATGTTTCTATTTCTCTCTCCCTCTCCCTTCCTCTCTGAAATCAATAAAATATATTTAGTAAGTAAATTAATTAATAAATAATCTACTTTTGTTTTAGACTTGGTGACAGTTTAATTTATAAGCATACTATTTCTCTTGTTTATGTTTTTTTATTTTTTTTTAAATATATTTTATTGATTTTTTTAAGAGAGGAAGGGAGAGGGATAGAAAGTTAGAAACATGGATGAGGGAGAGACATCGATCAGCCGCCTCCTGCACAACCCCACTGGGGATGTGCCCGCAACCAAGTACATGCCCTTGACCGGAATCGAACCCGGGACCATTCAGACACCCTATCCACTGAGCCAAACTGGTTTTAGCTCTTGTTTATTTCTTTACTTTCTTCTTAAGGAAAAAAATAGATGTCCTGACTTTTACTTTATTTGTTTATTTAATTCTTCATTGTTGAAAGTATTACATATGTCCCCTTTTCCCCTCATTGTCCTCTCTCTGCCCACCCTGCCCCCCATCCCAGGCCTTCACCCCCCCTGTTGTCTGTGTCCATTGGTTGTTTTTATATGCATACAAGTTTTTTGGTGGATCGCTTACCTCCATCCTTGTCTCCCCATTCCCCCCTGCCTTCCCTCAGAGGTTTATCGCTCTGTTCAATGTGTCTGTGTCTCTGGCTCTGTTTGTGTCCTGGCTTTTGGTAATTGATTGGATGAAGGAAGCTGAAGAAATGATAAGATGGCTTCTCCATTCAGTGTAGTGGTTTTTGAAGTTGTTAGGAAATATGTACCTTAAATCCTAGGATATAATTACAATAAATAACAGAATGTAGTCACTGACTTCATATAAAATGTGTTTCCATTATGTAGTCTCATTATCTGAATTGAAATAAAGTGCATCCCCTTTTTAAGTAGCCTGCCATCATAAAATCTTTTGCAGCATTCCCCCATTCTAAAGAAACCTTCAGAGCATCAAAAAGTTCTCCAACCAGATAACCTTTCTGGATTTGAATCTGTTGTCATGGAAAGGCCGCAGTTCACTAAACAAAAAGATTTCCAGCAGCAGGAGGTAATGTGAGCCCCTAACGGTTGTAAGGATAAGAATACTGTATGGAATTTCCCCTTGAACTAAGCACTGAACTGCCTGTGGAGCATTTTCTTGGATGACTGAGTGGAAAGTGTGATATGCGGTGTTCCTGTGAGTGCAGTAACTCTGAGTTGTTCTTTTTAACTGTTTCATTTATTGAGAGAGAGGAAGGGAGAGAGAGACTGAGAGAGAAACATCGATTTGTTCCACTTATGGCAGGGTGTTTCTCAGCATCTGGAAGGGTTCAGGAATCTGGAGAAGGGGCTACATGTAAATTAATAAAGAGACTAGGGAGATAAATTTGGAATACATGGGGAAGCCAGAGGACACTTATCTATAGTCACCAAGTTTCCAGAGTCTTTGGACCCCTAGCTTTTTATTAACAAAAATTGCCATAAGACAAAGCAGATATACATATCAAAGGCAAGGTTTGGTATACAGTAGGCATTGACAGGTTGGAGGAACTACCTTAGGCTATTCCAGTAGCAGGCAATAATATATGCAAACCTTTAGGTTTGGAGAAATGCTTTCAGCCATTCCAGCAGGCAATCATATGAGTTAGCCCTGCTGAATATAGAAGCCCATCAACCTTTTGAGGACTTTTTGCATTTATTATGACATGCTGGAATTAGCTTCTAGCACATTTACTTAGGCATTTATTGGTTGCTTCTTGTATGTTCCCTGACTGGGGATCCAACTTGCAACCCTGGTGCATCAGGATGATGCTATAAGCAACTGAGCTATCTGGCCAGGGCAGCAACTCTTGGGTTTTCAGCATGGACTGTGGCATCAGCTGTGCTTTCATCTTCCGCAGCCAGGGACACTCTAACATTGGTACTTTACTAACTTGTATCTTATACCAAAGTTCAGGATGAACTTATCTGTCACTGCAACACCTCTTTCCCTGTTTTAAAATGTGTCAGGGTATTTTTGGTGATTTTCCGTATGTGCTACATATGTAAGCAACCCTTGGTTGTTTGCAAACTATTTTTAAGTAAGCTTTTTGAAAAGTGAACATTGATGAGCATAAGCAAGCAAAAAAGAGAAATAGTAAGTAATGATTTAGGAAGTGGCTCAAAATCAGATGAGCTGAGCAGAAGAAACCAGTGGGTAGTCATTGAAAACCCTGATTGATTGGGCATTTGAATCTTGTTCAATTATAGGTACTGGAGTTGAAACCAATGGAACAGAAAGATTTTGTCAAATTCATAGAATTGAATGCTACGAAAATGTGGCCCGAGTATTGCCAACATGATAAAGATACAACTCAGAAATCACCTGTGAGGTAAAATGTTTTTTTTTTACGAGTTGGGTATCTGGTAGTTTGGTGGCTGGGAGAATTAGGAGTGTTTCTTATAAAACATTGTTTGAAGGTAATAAAACTTGTGTATGTTGATTGTTCTTTGCACCTTTTGTTTTTCTTGCAAGCAGTAAGGTGTGCAGCCCTGAAAATGACGCTCCAGACTCGGTCTTGTCACACCAGGACCAAAGTGAGGATAAGTGGCGATATCTGCACCAGGAGCTCTCGTCAAAAACACAGCAGCCTCTGCCCCCGCTCACGGAGCCTCAGGTCAGTGTTTCTATGCCCATTGCGTAAGCATTCTTGTCTGAGAAAGTCCAGCAAGCATTCAGTAAATACACAGGCACGTTCTGCATCGTGTTGCAGTTTACTTTCAGAGAGCAAGATGCCAAGTGGGTGTTTCACTTGGCTGACCCCTTCCCACCCTCCTGGAAATGAGCCTTACTTAAGCGCTCCACCCCTTCACACACCACCCTCCTCCCCCCCTTGATGCTTCTGTAGCCCCTGGCCTTCCCTGATCACAGGTCTCACTGTACTGGGGCCTGCTTATTGTCGTATTCCCCATTAGATGGTGGGAGAAGAAAGTCCTCGGCTGCCTGGCTCACATCTGAATGATTGGCCAGCACCTGGAACATCATAAAATCTCGGTCTGTGCTCTGAGTGGCCAGGTTATTATGATCTCTGAACACATAGTAACCTGGCCACTCAGTGTAGACTGACCACAGACTTTCTGTGGTTCTGGATGATGTCTATTTGTTTGTTTAGTTGTAGTTTTTGAAGTGGTTGTGCGAGGCAGCGATTTCAGGTGTTTACCTCAGCCGCCATCTTGGTTTCTATTAGGAAATACTTGTTTAAAAAAGAGACATTCATTTCTTTTTAAAAAAATGAATGAGTATCATTCATTCATCAAAATATTATCTGGACTCTGGCGCCAGTGCTAATGGTACCTGTCAGTTGGTATTGCCTTCCACACACCTTACATTGCCATTACTGGTTTTATTCATCCTGTGCCAACTACTGCTGGGTTTCTCTCCAATGGGGGGAGCCCAGGAGCAGGATTGGAACTGGTGATCTGCCTTCAGCATCACACTCAAACTGCCTGGCCAAAGGTTGCCAATGATTTCCCAGTTCCCCACCTGGTGGGCACTTGGCAGTTCTCTTCTTGCAGAGACCCTCATTTGACCACCTAAAGTTGAATCCAACTGATGGGTGGGCTTTAGTTGTGGTTTCTTCTGTGAGACACATAGGGACAGGAATATCATTCTCTTCCTGAGAGCAGAACTCCATCGGTAGCCTTGCCCCAAACAGAGCCCTGTCACCCACCCTGTTTCCTCCTAGGCCAGGTCTCCTTTTGAGAAAGACATTAACTCTGAGTCACTCACCCTTCTGAAGTCATAGCTCATTTTCATTACGTATCTAGCTTTTCAATAACAAAATCAAGATGTGGATCTGTCCTTGAGGTGACTATTTTATTCTAAGAGTTGTCTATATTCCAGGAGTTTACTGGTAAATGGGAAGAGAAGCAGCTAATCTGGTCACATGGGTAGCATTGCTAATAAATGAAAAAATTGGAGGTTTTACTCTGTTTTTCAAATTGTGGTTTGTTTTCCTGTCTAAATGGACTCTCAAGTGTCTAAGGAAAGCCTGTCATGACTTTTCCAACTACCCAAAATATTTAAAATTTAATTATTTTTTCTTACATTCCAAGAAGGTGACTTGGAAGATAGCATGCTAATGCTAAGGCATTTTTGCTGTTTTACATTAACATCAGCAAGATCTCAAATGGTCTCTAATAGCATTTCCCCTTTTAAAAATAGGTTTCCACAGAGATGAGTATTCTACCCAGTGTGAGTGTGTATAACTTTAGATACCCGACAGCTGAAGAACTGAAAACCTATACCACCCAACTTGAAGACCTGCGTCAGGAAGCAAACACTCTTCAGACACAGGTAGCCACTGCGTATTACAAGTGATATTGTAAATCAGTCATATTTCCCTTATAAACAAATGATAGGACACAGAATGGAAGGGGTGTTAGAATTGCAAACAGAATTTGTCTCTCCTGCCAATTTTGATAAATTTAGTGGTGGCTGCCTAGAGCACCAAGTGCAGAGGCTTGTGATCCTGAGCCAGGGATCAGCAGGACTCAGGATCGTGATTGATTAGTACTGTCTGTGTGGTGTTCTGGGTGAGGAGGGAGAGAGGGAGGACTAGCAAGGTTTCCAGCCTTGAAGAAGTTTAATGCTTGTAGATATCCATCAGAGAAGATGGAAGGAAACAGAGCCCAGATTGGGGTGATTACCAGCTTTAGCATGCTTCTAAATCACTTGAATGGTCAAAAGTTCAAGGTGATCTTCTGCAAAGAAAAAGAGATGGTACCAGCAGCTCGTGCTTAAACAGACCTGTGGCTCTTAAACTCACCAGGGTATGATTGTACAGCATTAGAGGGCTCCTTCCCAGGAGTTGTACATCTAAAGGTGGCCTTAATTCTTATAATCAGCCCATAAATGACATTCCTAACTTCCCTGTTCCACAGTTCATCTCTCTCTCTTTTTTTAAATGTATTTTTATTGATTTCAGAGAGGAAGGGAGGAGAGAGAGAGAGAGATATCAATGATGAGAGTGAATCATCAATCAGCTGCTTCCTGCACACCCCCTACTAGGGATTGAGCCCACAACCTGGGCCTGTGCCCTGACTGGGAATCAAACTATGACCTTCTGGTTTATAGGTTGATGCTCAACCACTGAGCCACACCAGATGAGCCATCTCTTTTTTTAATTGATATATAATCCTATATAATAAAAGTATAATATGCAAATTGACCCTATTGGCAGAACAACCAGGAACAACCAGTCACTATGACATGCACTGATCACTGGGGGGAAGACGCTCAATGCAGGAGCTGCCCCCTGGTGGTCAGTGCACTTCCACAGAGGGAGCTCCGCTCAGCCACAAGCCTGGCTGACAGCTGAGAGCACAGCAGTGGTGGCAGGAGCCTCTCCCTTCTCCTCAGCAGCACTAAGGATGTCCAACTGATGGCTTAGGCCCAACCCCCGGAAGCAAATCTAAGCTGTCAGTCGGACATTCCTCAAGGGCTCCAGGACTGTAAGAGGGTGCAGACCAGGCTAAGTGACCCCCCCCCCCCCGAGTGCACAAATTTTCATGCACCGGGCCTCTAGTTGACATATAATGTTACATTAGTTTCAGGTGTACAATACAATGATACACTATTTGTATATATTTCGAAATGCTGACCACAGTAAATCTAATTAGCATCCACCACCACACATGGTTACACATATTTTCCTTGTGATGAGAACTTTTAAGATCTACTTCTTAGTAACTTTCAGATATGTAATACAGCATTATTAACCATGCTGTACCATCCCTATCTTTAAGATATCATACCTCTTTCTAATCGGCCCCTTCAACTTTCCTGACTTCTTCCCCTTCCCTGGGCCAAACTTGATTTCTCTTACCTGCTTTCTCCTACGTTAAAATGTGGGTGGTGGGAGCAGGCAGAAAGGAGTAATATGATTTCTCTGGGACCACACTTCCACCTGGATGGCCCCACTAACCAAGTCCTTCATCTTGTGATGGACCTTTTAATTCCATTCAATAGTCAACTACCTACCTAACATTTAATTTCTTAACCTCGGTTCTCTCAGAGTTAATATCTTTTTTTTTTAAATATATTTTATTGATTTTTCACAGAGAGGAAGGGAGAGGGATAGAAAGTCAGAAACATCAATGAGAGAGAGACATCAATCAGCCGCCTCCTGCACACCCCACACTGGAGCTGTGCCCACAAGCAAGGTACATGCCCCCAACCGGAATCGAACCTGGGACCTTTCAGTCTGCAGGCCGACGCTCTATCCACTGAGCCAAACCAGTCTCGGAAGAGTTAATATCTTAATTTTATTTATTTACTAGAGGCCTGGTGCACAAATTCATGCACAGGTAGGGTCCCTCAGGCTGGCTGGCGATTGTGGCAATCAGGGCCATTATACCCAGTCTCTATTGGGCTGATCGGGGCTGGCCGGTTGTGTGGAAAGGGACCAATGGGAGGCTGGCCAGTGGGGGGGGGCAATTGGGGCCGGCCAGCTGGGTGGGGAGGAGAGACCATGGGAGGTTGGGTAGCCAGGGGGGGAGAGGAGGGGCTAATTGCAGCTGGCCAGTTAGATGGGGAGAAGGGACCATAGGAGGTTGGCCTGCCACAGGATGTTGGCTGTGGGAGTGCACTGACCATAAGGGGACAACTGCATGAGCATCCTCCCTCTGGTGGTCAGTGTGAGTCATAGCAACTGGTTGACTGGTCGTTCAGTTGTAACGGTCCCTTAGGCTTTTATATATTGAGAGAGAGTCTGTTACCTCATTCACATAAACCATAAGCTGTAACAGGAACCAGGGGAAAAGTAGACAGAGGAAGGCAAGAATCCTACTGAGTTTTATTTTTTCTTTTCTCTTTTTGATTCAGGAAAACATGACAGAAGAAACCTACATGCACTTGGATAAGCAGCTCTTCGAACTCTTTCTGACCCTCAGTCAGTGCCTGGGCAGCGTGGAGGAGCTGCTGCAGACGCCTGGGCTGTGCAGAGAGGACGGTGGTGCCCAGCAGGTGTTCTACGAGGTAGGGGACTCCAGAAGCCTGTGTGTGGGGCCATTGCCTGTCAGCCCAGCAGTGAGCCGGAGCTGCAGGCCTCGCACTCGGGGCCCACTCACTCTGTCTTCTTGCCTCTCCACTTTGCAGACATTGGCTCTCGAGCTGAAAAAGCTGTACTTAGCTCTGAGTGACAAGAAGAAGGATCTTTTGAAAGCTATGGCTTGGCCTGACAGGACCGCCAGCTTGTTCCCTGAATGTTTGGAAAAGCTGCACGCTTACCTGGAGCACACTCAGGCTGCCACTGCGTCCAGGAGCAAGTCCCTGAAAGCCGGCCTGGACTACCATCGCAGTTACCAGGTATGGGTCTCGGCGCTCAGCCTGTGCTGGCACTGTTGTAGGTTACAGCACGGACCCCTAACTCCCATCAGTTCCTCGTCCTGGTGGCTGTTGTGAATAGGAATTGCTAAGGAAAGCAGCAGGACTGTTTCCTCTCTGTGAAGGTCTTTTAGTGCTGCTGCTCTTGGTTGGAGACCATTCAAAGCCAGGACTTTCCAAAGGCTTGGGTGTGAGTCCAGGCTGAGCTAAAGTACTGTTTCTTTCCTGTATTGCACTCAGCCATGAGTGAGGGTCGTGTGGGAGGACTTCTCGGTAGGAGGGAGCCAAGAAAGTCTCTGAGTAAAAAAATGACAGTTCATGTATGTTCCAGGTAGAATCACCTGGCTGTTGTCTAATGTGGATTGGAGGAGAGATTTGAGGCAGGTTGACTGGTTAGGAAGTTGCTGAATTTGTCTAATGAAAAAAGACACACAACACCACTTACGAAGGAGTCTTACCCATAAAATCAACCCGAATCTGATAAAGTCTCTAGAATTTAAGTAAAAGACACAAGGGAAGAAGAACATGTTAGATATCACTGTGAGTTCAGTCAGCCAAGTCCAGACACTGGGAAGCTGCACAGAATAAATAAGATCCAAGAAACGGGAGAGAGAGAGGGGTGGGGAGCCTGACAATTACAGCACACTTGAGACACCTGTAATCCATTGCAACCCATTGGGTCTCATTTAGATCCCAATTTTTTTAAAAATGAAACAAAAATGATAGCAGTTAGAGAAATTTGAACCCTGTCTAGACTGTTAATAACACTAAGGAGTTATTATATATATCTTATTGATATTTTTACAGAGAGGAAGGGAGAGGGACAAAGAGCTAGAAACATTGATGACATAGATCAGCTGCCTCCTGCACGCCCCACACTGGAGATGTGCCCGCAACCAAGGTACATGCCCTTGACTGGAATCGAACCTGGGACCTTTCAGTCCGCAGGCCAACACTCCATCCACTGAGCCAAACCGGTTTCGGCAAGGAATTATTATGATTTATGGGATTTTTAAAGGGAGGAACCTTTATCTTTTAGAGGTTCATATTGGCACATCTACTGGTGAAATACTGATATCTGGGATTTGCTTCAAGATAATCTGAGGGATGGGTTAGGTAGAGTCAAGAGAGTGCCAGGGAGATGGATACAGAGGAGAGAGGAGCAGCCACAAGCCAGTCGTTGTTGACATAGGATCGTGTTGTTGCAGGGAGTTCTCCATTTTGGTCAATGTTTGAAATTCCTGATGGCACAAAACTCAAAGGACAACTAAATTAAAAAAAAAAAGTATTGAGTGAAATTCTCACTGTTTCCTGCATTTATCTTTTCGTACAGAATGAAATAAAGCGATTATATGATCAACTGATTAAGAATAAAACATCTTTACAACAGTCTTTGAATGAAAGTAGTGGCCAGAGTATTGATGAACAGCTTCAGGTAATCAAGGCGAAATCATTCCAACTGATGTCACCTCGGGCCGGAGTCTCGTGTCTGAGCTGTGCTTCTGAGCCACTTCCCTCCGTGAGCGTGGCCAGGCTTACGTAAATAAAAGTGAAAATCCTTATGCGGACCTTTGGCATCATCTTGTAATAGCCCTTTATGGAGTGTAAATCAAAACAACAGGCCATCGTCACCTGTCAGATGGGCAAAACGTTAAGTGTGTGCAGTGTGGGGAAGTGTGCCCTCACCCTGTTGGTAGGAGTGCTGACTGGGGATCAGGTGGCTGGACTGCATTAGAATTTTCAGTGTAAATGCCCTTCCACCCAGAAGCAGCTCCATTCCACTCATTTATTCAGCACGTGTTAACCGAGGACCTACTGTGTCCAGGCACTGCTCCAGGTGCCGGAACGCGTTGATCTCTAGGAAATAAGTGCATAAAGGTCAATGTGTATGTAAATATTCAAGGATGGACCAAGCGGTACTATTTGAGTCAAAACCTCTAAATAGCCCGCGAGTCCATTAAGGGCAGGCTGTGCAGCCTCACAGAGGCAAACCACATGCCAGTTTGCAAGGAGCCGGACACGTTTGTACTGATTTGAGGACATGCTGAGGATCTGATAAGTGAGTTGTGCAATCGGCAGAACAGAATGATATGTGCAACTCGGTGCATGTAAGGACGGGCACTTGTAATCCAACTCTTACTGGTGAATTTTTCAGTAAATGGGCGCGCTTCTCTAACTTATTTTAAATGTTCTCTTTTGTGCCTTGTCTCTTTAGAAAGCAGATGCCTATACAGCGGAGCTGCGGAACTCTGAGAGCCGAGTAGCAAAGCTCAGGGCCGAGGGAGAGAGGCTTCCTCTACCTTACGCTCTACTCCAGGAGGTTTACAAACTAGAGGTG
>PVJN01033185.1:0-23614 GCA_004026805.1 Lasiurus borealis | reverse complement strand
ATTTTTTTTTCTTGGTGTCTGTCTTTCTAAAGATAATCACTTAAAGTCAATAATAGTACAGATCCTTTTATTTAATTTTGTAAAGCCATAGTTCAGTAGAACCCCAGAATGTCAAGTGTACAACACAAGAAACTTTCTGGTGAAAGTTCTGGTTATCATTTATTTTGATTTTTTTCCTTTTATTAAATTTATTGAGGTGACACTGGTTAACAAAATTTTACAGGTTTCAGGTGTACAATTCTATAATATGTCATCTGTACATTGTACTGTGTGTTCACCACCCCAAATCAAGTGTCTGATCATCATCATTTATCCCTCTACTAGAGGTCCAGTTCATGAATTCATGCACCAGTGGGGTACCATGGCCTGGCCTGTGGGATTGGGCCAAAACTGGCTCTTTGACATCCCCCAAGGGGTTCTGGATTGTGAGAGGGTGCAGGCCAGGCTGAGGGACCCCACCAGTGCACTATTGAGCCCAGGAGAGATGTAGGAGGTTAGCCAGCCTGGGAAGGACTACAGGAGGATTCCAGGGAATGTCCGGCCCATCTCGCTCAATCCTAATGGGCCTGACCACAGCAACAAGCTAACTTACCAGTAGGAACATCTGCCCCCTGGTGGTCAGGGCAAATCATAGCTACTAGTCGACCAGTCGACTGTCTAAACCCTGGTGGTCAGTGGACATCTTAGTGAGTGGTTGAGTGGTCTTAGCATTTCATTAGCATATTACTTTTGATTGGTCTGGTCTACTGGACACTTAACATATTAGGCTTTTATTATATAGGACTAGAGGCGTGGTGCACGAAATTCATGCATGGTGGGAGGGTGTCCCTCAACCTGACCTGCAACCTCTCCAACTCAGGACCCCTCGAGGGATGACTGACTGCCGGTTTAGGCCCAATCTGGATAGGGCCTAACCTGGCAATTGGACATTCCTCTTGTGATCCAAGACTTCTGGCTCCTAACTTCTCTCCTGCCTGCCTGTCTGATCGCCTCAAACCCTCTGCCTGACTGCCTGATGCCCCTAACTGCTCCCCTGCCTGCCTAATCACCCCTAACCTCCTCTGCCTGCCTACCTGATTGCCACTAACCACTCTGCCTACCTGATCATCCTTAACTGCTTGCTGGGGGATGGGGCCAGCCCTGTGAGGGGCCACCTGCCTACCTGATTAGCCCTATCTGCTAGGATACCTACTTGATCACCCTTAACTGCTTACTTGGGGGTGAGGTCAGCCCAGCAAGGGGCCGTGGTGGTTCTGGTCTGACAGTCATTATGGTTATGACATTATTATGGTCTATGTCCATTTATTATGTAGGATACCCTCTTCCCCTTCCTCCCACTCTCCTCCCAACACAGACACTGTTATTTGTGTCTATGAGTTCTTTCTCTTTTTTCTTTTTTGTTTAATCCTTCCACTCCATGACCCCGCAACCCCAGACAACTCTCAGCTTGCTCTCTATCTATGAACCTCCCAAATAAATAGGGGAAAAAACTTTTACAACAGCAAATTAGAAAGTTTATAAAATAAAATAAAATAAAAACTCAATTGTATTTCTATGAACTAAGAAAAAGCAATCAGAAAATGAAAGAAGAAAATTCCATTGGGAATAGGAATAAATTTAATAAGAACGTGTGATACCTATATATTGAAAACTATAAAACATTTTGGAATAAATTAAGGATCTTATAAATGGAATAATATTCCATATTTATAGAATAGAAAGTTTACTATATTTAAGATGACAATACTCCACAAATTGATCTATAGATTCAATGTTATAACTCCAAAATCCCAGCAGGCCCTTTTTCCTTCCCCTCAGAAATTGACAAACCGATTTAAAAATTTCTATGGAAACACAAGGGACCCCAAATAGTAAAAATATTCTTTAAAAAGAAGATCAAAGTTATAGGACTGATACTTCTGATTTCAAAACTTAGTGAAAAGTTACAGTAAATAAACACTATATGATACTGACATAAGGATAGTTATATAGATAAATGGAATGGAATGGTACAGAAATTAAGTCAATAATAACTATGGTCAACTGACTTTTGAAAAGGGAGCCAGTAGCATTCAAGAAAACAATAGTAGTCTCTTCAACAAATGATGCTGGAACAACTGCATTTCCACATTCAAAACAATGAATTTGGGGTCCTAACTCACAGCATATGCAAATATTAAATCAATATTGATAAATTAACTGAAATTAAGAACTAAAATGATAAAATTCCTAGAATAAAACATAGGTGTAGGTATTTGTGACCTTGGATTAAGCAATGGTTTCTTACATATGATGCCTGAAGCATAAGCCTATAAAAATTAGATAATTGGACTTCATGTTTCAAATGACAGTATCAATGAAATGAAATGATATCCCACAGAATAGGAGAAAATATTTGCAAATTATATATCTGATAAGTGACTTGATTCAAAATATATAAATAACTTTTACTACTCAACAATAAACATATAAATAACCAGGTAAAAAAAAATAGGCAGAGGAATTGAACAGAGATTTCTTCAAAGAAGATATATAAATTCCAAATTAGCACATACAGTATAGAAATTCTCAACACCATTAGTCATTAAGGAAATGTAGATCAAAACTACAATATGGTACCACTTTGCACCAAATAGGATGGCTGGAATAAAAAAGACATGGAAAATAGCCAGTGTTTATGAGGATGTGGAGAAAATGGAAACCTCATACATTGCTGATGGGAATGTAAAATGATGTAACCAATGTGGTGAACTTTATCTCATGTGGACTTTACCGTAATAAATTTTAAAATGTACATACAACTCTCTCTCTCTCTCTCTCTCTCCATTATTTTCCAGAAAACAAACTTAGTGCTCTCAAGATGAGAGGGCCCCTACTTGTTTCTGTCTTTTAATAAGGGGCAGGTGAGATTTGATCTCCAAGTTTTTGTTCAACCATGGAACAGGTATCTCAGTGACCACAACTTACTAGGGCAGGTAATCATGCCTTACCAATTCTTTGCTATCTGAACCTTCATTTATTTGCTGTCAAACTGATGGCCTTGGCCTATGGTCTTTGGTGTTATCAAGACAAAAGTTTGATCCATATTCTGTTATTAATCAGCTTAGTGACTTTGGGATGAGCCACGGTCTGCCGCGCTGTTGACTAATGAGCTTGCTGACCACTGTCATATACTACCTTTTACGTCTTTGGACACAATATGCCACAATTGCCTAATCCTCACAGGCTCCGACTACACGGTAATATTTAGTCTAGTCCTGTGGTCGGCAAACTCATTAGTCAACAGAGCAACAAACCATGGCTTGAGAGCCACAGTTTGCCAACCACTGGTCCAGAGGAAGAGTAAGGACAGTTTTTTACTCAGTTATTTTTATAATAAGAATTGTATTGGAACCTGCTCCTTCTTTGGCTGTTTATGGGTTTACCTTACTGAAAACTCATAGAGACTTTAAGCACTTTGAAGTTGGGGACAGAGCTGTATTGTGTTTATATAATACAGGCACAAAGTTAATACAGCTTTTATAAATATTTATTGAAGAAACTGATACATTTCGCCGAGACCGGTTTGGCTCAGTGGATAGAGCGTCGGCTTGCGGACTGAAAGGTCCCGGTTTCGATTCCGGTCGGGGGCACGTACCTTGCTTGCGGGCACATCTCCACTGTGGGGCATGCAGGAGGCAGCTGATCGATGTCTCTCTCTCATCGATGTTTCTGACTTTATCTCTCTCCCTTCCTCTCTGTAGAAAAGCAATGAAATATATTTAAAAAAAAAGAAATTGATAAATTTCAGTGCTATGAGGCAATACTTTTCCTTCTGCTCCATCTCTTTTTTGAGACTTTTGTGCAAAGCATATGATTGATGGGATGAATGAGTAGAATAGAGTAAAGTTGCTTTTTCCAAACCCTAGATCCCATACTTTGATTTTACAAAGTAGATGCATTTCTGGATGACATTTTGAATTGGGTATACTGTATTATATTTTGCTAATATCAACTCCTCTTTTTTTAATGATGTTTAAACATTTCATACTATGAGGTGCAAAATATTTTGCTTATTTCAAGAATCTTTGTGCATTCTTTCTGTAGTAAAGTGAATTATCAATATGATAAGTCTATTTGGGGGGTCTGCTTAAAATGGGGCACAGCAGTATTAAATTCTGCTCTAACAATGACTAATTCGCACACCATGTGTGGAGTTAGATGGCTGCTAGACATAACCATTTTTTGTTTTTTTGGTCCTGTTGCTCCCAAAGCAACTGCTTCAACCAGAGGTAGTGTCTTGACCCTCTATGACCTCTGTGTCATGGTGACTGCGGGGCATCTATTGCCTGAGGCCTTGGGAGTTAGCTGGGTGTTGACCTTCCCAAGATGGCAGAAACCCCGAGGAAAGTGTGTCAGGGGCGGGGTGAGAGCAGGGAGGCACCCAGGGAGAGCTTTCAGACAGGCCAGCAGAAACCAACAGAGTCCCACTGGCAGTTTTCTTCCTCCTCTCCTCTCCTCCTGTGCCAACAGGCTGATGGCGGAGAGGAGCGGCCGCACTGGTGAGGCCAGGTGCGGGATCGCAAGGGTGGGGAGCCTGAGGGCCGGTCCCAGATGGGCAGGAGAGCATTTCTTCCCAGGGTTTCAAAAGGTGTTGGGGAGTGGAGACGCTCCACAGCCTCTGTGCTGTGATGGGGTAAACCTCCCTCCCCGCACTGCTGGGTGAGACAGAGAAGGGGCTGTGGATCCCTAACCCAGATCCACCCTCCCAGGGGCGGGTCATGGGCTCAGGTGCTGCTGAGGCTTCCAGACCCTTGAGAGCATCTGGGCCCAACCCACAGCGAGTCCCTGGCTCTGGTGTCTGAGCAGCGGGCAGGCAGCAGGTGGCAAAAGTAGATGGAGAAACTGGCCCCAGGCACACAAAACTTCTGCCTGGGCAGCATCAGGGCCACAGTGTTGTGGAAAACAAAGCACTGGCATCTGAGGCCTCGATGTTGGCAGAAGGGTCTGAGAACCTGGCAGGGTGCGGATGTGCCTGCCTCTCCTGCCTCTGCCTGGGCTTTGCTGCCCCGCCAATGGGGGGAAAGTAGGGGTTGGCCTAGCTTGAGCCGCTCGTTGCTTGACAGTCCCCTTTGGTTTCGGGGGAGGCCACTAGGTCCTTTGGTTGTCCTGGTTGTGATGAAAACTGCCTTTTTTATATATAGATAATTTAAATATATTATATAATTTAATTATTTTTACTTTAGCGATTAGCTGTTCCTTTATAGGGCTTCTTGCTGGTTCTCTCTCTCACTTCTAAACAATAGAGTGCCCAGGGCTCAGGCCTTCAGACTCTTATCTGCCTACCCTTACCCATGTATTGATTTCTGCCTACGCTTACCCATGTATTGATTTCTGCCTACCCTTACCCATGTATTGATTTCTGCCTACCCTTACCCATGTATTGATTTCTATCTTATATGTTATATTATATAAATACATATTATATATATATTTATATATATTTTATATGTATTTATATAATATATGTGTGAATATATGTGCATATATATTATATATATTTATATGTATTTATATATATATTTAAATATATATATTTATGTATATTTTATATGTATTTATATAATATATATGTGTATATATGTGCATATATATTTATATACATCAGTGATTCTCAATCTTTCTAATGCTGCGACCCTTTAATACAGTTCCTCATGCTGTGGTGACCCCCCCAACCATAAAATTTATTTTTACTGCTACTTTGTAACTGTAATTTTGTTACTGTTAATGAATTGTAATGTAAATATCTGTGTTTTCTGATGGTCTTAAGCGCTACAACAGCGGTTCTCAACCTGTGGGACGAACTGCTAGCAGGGTTGCCCAAGACCATCGGAAAGCACAGATATTTACATTACAATTCATAACAGTAGCAAAATTACAGTTATGAAATAGCAACGAAAATAATTTTAAGTTTGGGAGTCACCACAACATGAGGAACTGTATTAAAGGGTCGTGGTATTAAAAAGATTGAGAACCACTGATATACATGTATATAAACATTTAGCAACCTAGAACAATACTTAACATATTGTAACTATTTGAAAAATGCTATTTTACAGATAAAGTATCTGGCTCAAAATAGGTGCCAGAAAGTTCCTTCACTCCTTTCTTAACCTTAGTTTGGCTTTCGTGTATTTATGTGTACTTTCCTTCCCTTCTTATACTCCCGAATTGTTCTCATTTATCTCTGGAACATCCTCCATTCCCTACCACAGTCATCTAATCACTGCAACCTTGGCTTTCCTAATAAAGACATCGGGTCAAGCATGCACCGCTTTGCGTCTTCCTTCTTGGCTAATTGACACTAGATACAAATCATGCTGCATGCTTAGCCCTTTGCTGCCCTCATCTGGCCTATTCTAGTGTCTGTTACTGTTGACTAGCCACCGGAGGCTCAGTCAGCTCTGACTTAATGCTGCCAAGGAAGTCACAGAAGTAATTTCCTGAGGAATTCAAGCTAATGAATTCCTTTTTTTGAGAAATAGGGATAGAGAGGCAATGACCAGCTCAATCTAATACCACCAACAGGGAACATTCAGTGACTTCAAGACAGACAGTCTGTTTCAGAATTGTTTGGCACTACTCATGACTATAACAACATTATATGGGAAGAAAGCAAAAACCATACGGAAATCCCTGGCCACATATGATTGCCTTTCTGAGCTCAGTTTAGCTCTGGATCGCCAAACACTGGGACCTTACCTAAGCCCAAGACTATTTCTGAACATCAAAGTTCTCTTCCTATTTTAGAAGCAAGTGCTATTCTAAAGGAAGGGATAACAGCGAGAGCACTATCCTGGTTACTGCTTGTTTTCTGAGATGGCAGCTTGGACTTGCCAAGGGAAATTCATTTTCATGGAGGTAGATAGCTTAAAGCACTTCCCTCAACAACTATCAAGAGAATAAACATAAACTGGTGGAGTTTAGGGTGTGGGGGGATGGGTAAAAAGGGTCAAAAGGTAAAGATAAAATATATAAAGAGCACCAACTTTCTGTACCTGAAGACTCATAGCAACCAGTCCAAGAGTTTCTAAAGTAAGCAAACTTTTTCCTATTTGTTTGTGCATTAAACAAATATTTATAGAGTAAAACAAAATGAAAGGTGGTTATTTTGGAAAAAAATTAGGACCTCTCTTAATTATCTACTTTTAAAAATGTATGTGCATTTGTGTGTGTTGTGAGGCAGGGCGTGACTAGAAAAAGACAATATTAATCCCAAAGCTAAACAATTAGGACAAAATTTTTCAAAAATGCAGATACATCCCATCTCTGAATATTGATATAAGCACCCTAAATTCTCAGAATATTGAATCCATCTTCACTCAAATTGAAACATTAACACATTATAACCAAGTGAAATTTCTTTTCCTTAGGGAGCATAAAACTATTCAAGTATTAATTATATATTACTCAATAACTTAATAAATAAAAAAGACTCAACATGTGGTTATCTCAATAAATACTGAAATATAGATGAAATATATTGATATTTGATTTTTTATGCTTAACAAAATATGGAATAGATGGGTACTTCTTTAACCCTATATAAAACAAAAGGTTGTTAATTTTGAAACAAAAGAAGAATTCCATTAACATAAAACATAAGGTAAGGAACATACTGTGTTGATTATTATTGAATATTGTTCTGGAAGTATTAGACATTATGTTTATAGAAGTAAAGAAAATAAGATATATAAAAGAGGAAAATAGGAAGTTATCATCAACATGTAAAATGAGAGGGTCTAGCATAATTAGATATTAAAATGCATTACAAGGATATAGTTACAAATACTATGAATTATAGGACAGACTAAGAAAAGAATGGAATATGAAAAAAAAACTCTCCAAATGGGCCCAAATGCACATTGAACAAATGGATTATTATATAATTTTAAATGTGAGGGAGAAAGTTTATTAATAAATTTCCTAGGACAATAGGCTAGCAATTTGGTGTGAGCATAACAATGACACCTAAATCCCTCTTATTTTTTATACCAACATAAAAAATAAATAATTTTTTAATTTAAAAAATGTAAATTGACACCCCATCATTCTTAAGCAATTTCTTAGCATACAATGATATCCAGTCTTGTGACCCAGAAACGATTTAACATTCTAAGAGCTGGATGAATTAGTAATACAAAGTCTGAGGGAAATAATAGCTCAGTATAGCATTGAATTGCAGGTTCTGACCTTTTCTAAATATTCTCTAAACTTGCCTTTACATACTAAATGTGTGATACTTGGAAAGTCAAATAGATATATTTTTAATTAATTGATTAGAAACAGATTAATATAAAGGAAATGGAAACGCCAATGGATAATCTTTTCCTCTGATGTTATAATCATTCTTTTATTTATCTCACTGCTTGACACTGAGGGGAAATCTTTGTTGCTTCCTCAAAGTTTGCATCTATTTGAACATTCTCACTTATGGTGCTCTGAGGGAACTAGCTATATACTGAACAGCATGTTCCAGAATGCCCTGAGATGTTAGCTTGAGTTCCAGCATGCAACTAATAGATCTGTCACTTTGATTTCAGTTTTCCCAGGTACACATTGAAGGAGTTGGATTAGATTAACTCTAAGGTCCCCTTTGAGTTGAAATATTTAATAATTCTAGTGTTTTAAGTACTTTGCTTACTTCCTTTCATTTCCCTTCCATTAGGGTTTTCAGTAGAGCATCAGTTAGTTACCAAGAGAATATATATATATATATATATATATATATATATATATATATATATGCCTAAGCAACCGAATGACCAGTTGACTGGTAGCTATGATGTACACTGATACCAGGGGGCAGAAGCTCAATGCAGAAGATGCCCCCTGGTGGTCAGTGCACTCCCACAGTGGGAGCACTACTCATCAAACTTACCGAGTGGTGGCCAGGATGAGCAGGAGTGGTGTGGCACCCAGCCTGGCCTTGGGCTTCTTCCTGGTGGCCACCTGCCACTTCACACACTACTTCAACCCTTGGGGGATGTCAGACTGCCAGGAGTTCAACATCCCATGAGGGGTCTCAGAATGAGAAAGGTTGGAGGGACCCCACTGGTGCATGAATCCGTGTACCAGGCCTCTAGTCTATATATATAAAAGCCTAAATGACTGGCTGACTGGCTGACCGGCTGGTAGGTATGATGTGCACTGACCACCAGGGGGCAGAGACTCAATGCAGGAGCTGCTGAGCCACAGCAACTTTGCAGAGTACCTTTTCACACTCCAGGACTCCGCAGGGGATGTCAGAGAGCCAGTTTCTGCCTGATCCCTGGTGGCCAGGCCAAGGGACCCCACCTTCTAGAGAGACCCCATTCACTCTGCAGATGCCCCACGTGTGGCCAGCCAGGGAAGGACAGCAGGAGGTTGGCTCCAGAGCATGTCTGGCCCATCTTGCCCAATCTGACCCTCTAGCCACCTACTAATTAATTTCCTTTCAATGTGCATGAATCTGTGCACTGGGCTTACAGTCTAGTCATAAAAATGTAAGTTGATTCACAAGTGGCAACATTCAAACAGGTGTAACCAGAAACACTTAAAAAAAAAAAAAAAAAAAAAAAAAAAAAACCTCCCTGCTGGTTCCTGATTCTCCCTTGTAGTACACAGGGCTCAGGCCTTGAGTCTCTTTTTTTTATGGACCATTACTGTTGTAGTAATCTCTGCTGCTTTCATGGCCTAAATGCCACCTATAACTCTATAATATATCTTCCCAGGCCAGAACTCTCCTCCATACTCCTGTCATATATACTGTACTATCTATTAGACATCTCTTCTTGAGAGTCTGATGGGCACCTCAAACTTTACATATCCAAAACATCTTCCTTGTCTTTTCCTCATAGTTGTTCAAAACTAGCTCCTCCACTAGCCTTCTGTCTTAGTAAGCAGCAACTAAATATGTAGAGGCATCCTTACTTCTCTTTCTCTCATACCCTCCAATCAATCCATTGGCAAATACGAAAGTTCCTACCTATAAAATACAGATTGGGACAAAAGTAGGCTTACTAGTATAGTTGTGAGTATGCAAAAAACAGAATTTATTCTTGCATTATTATTAATTATTGTATTATTTTCCATACAAACAACCGTAAATCTACTTTTGCCCCAACCTGTAGATATGGAATACCATCACTTCTCACCACACACACTGCTATCACCTTAGCCCAAACAAGCATCATCTCTCACCTAGATTACTGCAGTATATTTTTACACATATAAAATTGATTTTAGAGAGGAAGGGAGAGGGAGAGAGAGAGAGAACCATCACTGATAAGAGAGAATCATTGATCATGCTCCACTCTGGGGATCAAGCTAGCAACCCAGGCATGTGCCCTGACCAGGAATTTAACCATGACTTCCTGGTTCATAGGTTGATACTCAACCAGTGAGCCACACAGGCCAGACTGCAGTAAATTCTTAAGTAATCTTCCTGTTACTGATCAATTCTCAATACAGCAAACAGTGATTCTATTAAAATGTTAGACTATAGTAAGCTTTAGGCTTTAATCCTCTAAAAGAAGCCCTTACAATGGCCTATAAGAACCTAAACAATATCCTTGCCCATTATCTATGTGACCTTATTCCCCACCCTTCCTCTCCCTATCTCCATTCTAGATAAAGGACTTTTTAAATTGTTTCCAAACACTTCAAAACATACTGATGTCTCAGGTTCTGTGTGTTTATTGTTCTCCCTGACTAGAAAGATCTTTGCTAGGTATCCACATAGTTTATTTCTTCCCTAGCAACACTTAGGTGTTTAATCAAATACCATTTGATCAGTAGACATTTCTGAATAACCCCATTAAAATTTCACATATCTCCTGCCAAATGTAACGAGCGAGTCTCCACAAGACAGACCACAAAGACCAACTGAATTCAAATAGGCCTAAATTTATTACAGATTCGAATCTGGGCTCAAACCTTAGCTGATGCAGCAGCCTGGCTCCTTTTCCCCATCAGAGTGCCTGAGTTAGGGCAATCAGCTCGGCCTTTTGGGCATAGGTCCCATGTCCTAGGGCTTGCGCCCAGATGACAAAGTCTAGGGTGACTGGCAGACAAGTACTGTGGGTGCAGGTGGGGAGCATCATCACTGCACCCTCCAAGCAACAGAGGTCCCTGAGTAGCTGGCTTCCCTGGCCCACAGCTGGGATGGCCCTGCCTGTCAAAGGTTTTGCAATCCACACCAACTGTTGGCAATCATCCCAGGTGGGTTGATGGGTACCAGACTCGATCTTCAGTCTGGATGGTGTGTTAGCACTGTCCAAGCCGGCCTGAGGCCAAAGACCATACCTTGGCCGTTCTGTCCCTGGAGCTGCTCACGATGATGCCCTCTTTGCAATCCACAGTTCACCAGCTGCTGGCAATCGTCCCAGGTGGGTTGATGGGTACTTCCGGTACAGCAAACATAGCTCACCAGAATTAGCCAACATCACTCACTTACTGGCCCGGCCCACAGAGCAGAGAACCAGCATCAGCTGGTGTTTTTCAAACCAACTGAGAACCCTCATCCTCAGAGTGACAATTTAATAGAAGCTATGACTTCATATTCCAAAATTCGCACATACAGTATCACATGTTGACTCCTTTGGTAGAACTTACTTCTCTGGACGAAGCGAGCGAGAAAGGAGGGTTCTGGTTCTTCCAGTTGTATACTTCCAGGTTGCCCTGTCTTCCCTGGGCATTTTGGTGGTGGGGATTGCCACACAGGGTTTAAAGATGATGTCATGTCAGGCGGGGCCTGGCTCCCCTGGTAAGAGCACCGACAAAGGGGCAGTCCCTCTTTTTATACCCATTCTGCCTTCCCCTATTGGCTCATAGATGCTGACTCGGCAATCTCTAACTGGTTCTCAGGCAGCAAGGGACCAGCTAACCCAGGAGGTTCCTATCAAGGCTGCTTGACCTAGTTAGCCTAACAGACTCAGGAAGTTGTGGTTCAGGTGTTGTAGTCTGGCCAAAGATAAGAGGCTCAAGATTGCAGTTAATCAGAGGCAGGTTCACACCTTTAACCCTGATTCTGAACCTTCCCCTCCCCCTTCTTTAATAGTTTGCAGGCCTGGCTTTAGGGGAGGAAGTGTAGCGAGCCTAGCTGTGAGGGGATTCCTCAGTAGTTCCCAATTTCAATCACTACACCAAATACTCCATTCCTCCTTCTCTATCTTTTCTCTAGCACTTTTTACCCTCCTACATATTTTACTTCTTTAGTAGTTTATTACCTATCTCCCCTCTTTAGAACGAAAGCTCCATGAAGGATGTGTCTGTTTTTACAATGCCGGGAAGAGTGCCTAGCACAGAATATGTATCCAGTAAATATTTGTTAAATAAGTAAATGCACTCTCCCCAATGACCAGATACCTCAGAGTATACCCTCCTTGTTAGAGAATGAGAAAAAGGCTTTATAAAGTTCATTAGACTGTGAACAATATGTATAAAATACTAAATACAAATGATTATTTCAGTATTTGGTCAATGAAAAGGGATATGTACAAATTGTTATAATCACAGAGACATGAAATAATAATGAACAATGCATTATTGAATAGGTGTAAATAGAAAAAAATGAAATCAGGATGCAATTGCCTGCATCACAGGTTTGCATTATCTAAACTTTGAGTACTGTCATTTGGAGAAAAGTCCCTTTGAGAAAAAGAAGTAGATCAGAAAGATAGGCCAACCGAAGAAATAGTTGGGCTCAGGGTTTTCATTGAGTAGGTCAGTATATAACTACCCTTTCATTGTGGATCCTTTACTTTACAGTACAATTTTCTAATTATTTCTTTGCTACAATGAAGTAACTGAGTGTTTATTCCTTTGCCTTGAACAAATTTACTCTTTTCAGAATTTAACTATTAAGAGTAATGGAAAATTCTGGCTACCTTCCCCATACAAATACAATGAACTGAACAATAATTGGTTATTAGGACTGGATTTTTCAAAAGAAGGTTTTCATTTAGGTAGGTCTACAAAATACTGTTCCCATTTCCTTTAGTTGCTGGATGCAGAATTAAAGCTTTAGGCAGATAGATGCTATAGCTAAGAAGAAGGACTTCTATCTAGATTATCAGAGACTTCAGTGCCAAATGATGATTTCTGCTGTGGAAGGTCTTACATTAATTATGCAGGATGCTGGATTACATTTATACAATAATATATTCAAGACAATGATACTAGAGATTGAGATCTCCCATTATGGTGGAACAAGAAAAAAATATCTAGTCTTACCAGATATATCCAGTGTATATGAAGTTAGTATATATATAAACAAAATATATATTATTTAAAGTGTTACATATATCTCCTTTTTCTCCCATTGAACCCTCCCCAGCCACTCACACCCCCCAGGATAAGGCCTCACCACACCAGGGTCCGTGTCCATAACCATTATGCCAATATGCATGCATACCAATCCTTGGGTTGATCTCTTACACACATCCCAACTCCCACCCCAACCCACTCCTGCCTTCCCTCTGAGTTTTTACCGTCTGTTCAGTGTTTCTCTGTCTATGGATCTGTTTTTGTTCATCAGTGTATGCTGTTCATTATATTCCACATATGAGTGAGATTATGTGACATTTATCTTTCTCTGACTGATTTATTTCACTTAGCATAATGCTCTCCAGGTCCATCCATGCTATTGCAAATGGTAAAAGTTTCCTTTTTTTTTACAGCAGTGTAGTATTCCATTGTGTAGATGTACCACAGTTTTTAATCCATGCATCTGCTAATGGGGACTTAGGCTGTATCCAAATCTTAGCTATTGTAAATTATACTGCTATGAATATAGGAGTGGAAATGCCCTTTCTGATTAGTGTTTCTGATTTCTTGGGATACATTCTTAGAAGTGGGTTTAATGGGTCGAATAGGAGTTCCATTTTTAACTTTTGAGGAAACACCATACTGTTTTCCACAGTGGCTGCACCAGTCTGCATTCCCACCAGCAGTGCATGAGGGTTCCTTTTTCTCCACAACCTCGCCAGCACTTGTCCTTTGTTGATTTGATGATAGCCGTTCTGACAGGTGCGAGATGGCACCCCATTGTTGTTTTGATTTGCATCCCTAGGATAATTAGTGACTTTGAGAATGTTTTCATGTCTCTTAGTCTTTTGTATGTACTCTTTTGAAAAGTGTCTATTTAGGTACTTTGTCCATTTTTTTTTATTGGATTGTTCATCTTCTTTTTGTTAAGTTGTATGAGCTCCCTGTAAATTTTGGAGATTAAAACCTTATCAGAAATAACATTGGCAAATATGTTCTCCCATGCAGTGGGCTTTCTTGTTGTTTTGTTGATGGTTTCTTTTGCTGTGCAGAAGCTTTTTATTTGGATGTAGTCCCGTTAGTTTATTTTCTCCTTAGTTTCCCTTGTCCTAGGAGCTGTATTGGTAAAAATATTGCTGCAAGAAATGTCTGCCATTTGGTGTCTATGGATTCTTCTAAGATTTTTATGGCTTCCCATCTTACATTTAAGTTATTTATCCATTTTGACTTTATTTTTGAATGGTGTAAGTTGGTGGTCTAGTTTCATTTTTTTTTGCATGTATCTGGCCAATTTTCCCAACACCATTTATTGAAGAGACTGTCTTGACTCCATTGTATGTTCTTGCCTCCTTTGTCAAATATTAATTTTGTTTGGGTTCTGTGCACGTCCTAGACTTGTAAGTCTATTTCTTTCACCAGGTGGGGGAAGTTTTCAGTCATTATTTCTTCAAATAGGTTGTCAATATCTTGCTCTCTCTCTTCTTCTGGCACCCCAATAATTCTGATGTTGGTACGCTTGAAGTTGTCCCAGAAGCTCCTTACCCTATCTTCAAAGTTTTGTATTCTTTTTGCTTTTTACTTTTCCAGTTTAGTGTTTTCTGCTTCTTTGTATTTCAAATCTTTGACTTGATTCTTGCGCTCCTCTAGTCTGCTGTTAGAACTCTGTATAATGTTTTTTTTTTTTAATTTCAGTCAGTGTATGTTTAATTTCTAGTTGGTCCTTTGTTATATCCTCAAGGGTCTTGCTAAATTTATTGACCTTTTCTAGGAAATTTTTGCAAAACCTTATAACCGTGGTTTTGAACTCTATATCTAGTCATTTGTTTAACTCCATTTCTTTCATTTGTGATCTGTTTCTTTGTCTCTGCATTTTGGCTGCTTCCCTGAGTTGGTAGAGTAGCTTTGTGTGCTAGTTGTCCTATATGGCCCAGTAGCTCAGCCTCTCCAGTTACGTGAAGTGAACACTCTTGGTGCACCCCTTTGTGGACTGTGTGTACAGCCTTGTTGTAGTTAAGTCTTGATTGTTGTTGGTATCACTGGGAGGAATTGACCTCCAGGCCAATTGGCTGTAAGGATCTGCTGTTCTACGCCAGGAGAACTTCTGTGTTGGAGTCAGCCTTATGAGACAAGACTTGCAAAATTGCAAATGCCTCTGTGCTTGCCTTGGATAGGGCAAAGTCTCAGGGCCAAGGAGACAGCCTTAGCTTCCCATCAGCTCTGCCCTCTGAGGCCCCTGGGTCTCAGTATCCCTTGGTAATCACTGCATCATGTGTGCTCCTCCAGACCTCTGCCTTTTATAGCTCCCTGAGTTTCCGTGCTCTCCGGGGACCGTGTGAGTCTTGGTCCCTGGGATCTCACCCAAAACTGGGGTTCAGTGCAGTTAGAACTGGAGTTCCTTGCAGTAGGGAGTTTCTGTCTTTCTCAAGCTAGAGAAAACCAGTGGCATAATCAGCAATCAGTCCTCTCTGTGTGCACTCATGTGCACCCCTTCAGACCTCTGCCTTTCATGGGTCCCCTGAGTTTCCGTGCACTCCTCCCTTTTCCCAACAGTCCAGACTCTCCCTATATGACTCTTAGCTGGAACTGTGATTCAGTGCAGTCAGAACTGGGGTTCAGTGCAGTCAGGAGTTTCCATCTCCCTCTATGCCAGCCAGGCATTCAGCAGCCCGTCCTCTCCACTTGCATGTCTCCATACCACAGCTTTTTGCAGCTCCTATGAGTCTCTGTGGCCCCTCTATTTTCTTCTAGTTGTAGAATTTTCACTCAGCCAGCTTTCCTGTGGTTCTAGATGAAGTCCATTCTGTTTTGAAATTGTGTGAAGCAGTAGTTTAGGTGTTTTGAAATTGTGTGAAGCAGTAGTTTAGGTGTTCACCTATCTTGGTTTCTCTGTCTCAGGTGTACAATTCTATAGTACATCATCTGTATATCACACAGGCATTTTGTTAGCAACTCAAAACACAATTAGGAACTAAATATATAGTTTTACATGTCTGCTTAATATACTAAAATAAAATCTTAAAAAGATCACTTCTATAAATATGAAGAAAGGATCTATGTATTACTAATATCAAAATGTCATTACTTTTTCTAATGGGATCTTCTCTCAAATATGTTTTAAGATAATATGATGTGTTTCCTTCTGCCTCTGTTTTCATCAACTTGCTTTCAAGTAAACAGTGCACATGAACACAACCACGATGACTAAATATTCAGTGTCGGTTGCATATTGCCATATAACAAACAACTAAAACGTCATGGCTTAAAACAACATCAACTTATTGTTTGTTATGGGGTTCATTGGATTATTTATCTATTTCCTGTGCTGTTGATTGTGTATGTGGGATGGCTGTAAGGTCCAGCATGGCCTTCTTCAAGGGGCTGTCAGTTGGTACTGGTTTCTGGCTGGGATTCAGTTGTAGCTTCTGGGACATTGATTGTTCCTTCATGTGAGTCTTTTTGTGAGATTTCTTCGGCTTTCTCATAGTATGAAGGCTAGGTCATAAGAAGTATTCCATTCAGGAAGACAGAAACGGAAGCTGTTTTAAGTTTTAACTGTCACCACTGCTATCTTCTGTTGGTCAGAACAGGTCACAGGGCCAGTCCAAATTCTCCACTCAAAGGGAGAAGTGGCAAGTCCACATTGAAAGAGAGCCCATAGGATGGAAATAATTTTGCAACCAGCTTCAGAAAGACTGTCCATTATAATCAAGAAATGTGTCTTTTATATTTTGCTTTGCTGTTTTTCTTCTCTTTGCCCTTTTATATTGGATATTTAATCAGATCACCAAATTGTACCCAATTAGAACATAAGTGCACAGATATTTTGATCCTAATTTACACACTATGTTAGTATAGATAAAGCAAGGGGAATAGGACCAGGCAATATCCATCTGAGGATTTTAAGAAACTCAAAGAAGAAACCTTGATGATGCTTATTAAAATATGAAGTCTGCAATTCTAGAAGATTACTATGCAAAAAGGAGTTCATTTCCTTAAATGTCTATGTGCTAGGTAGCATTATGAGTATTATACATTCATTACCTCATTTAATTTTCATACCACTTTGAAGCCTTTATTATTCTATCCATTCTCCAGAATAGGAAACTGAGGTTCAGAAAGAACCTCCATAGGAGGGCTGACTGAAAGAGGTGAGGGTATTAAGCAAAGAAAATAATCTCATAGACACAGACATTAGTATAGTGATTAAATAAAAAATAAAAAGAAAAGATTATGTTAACTTGCCCAACTATTCATAGTTATTATAGCTGGATTTAGTCTTAAAATTCAGGTATGTCCACGGGTCATTCTCTCAAAAACCCCTCCAACGCCCACTATACTCTTGTTACTCAAAGTGTGGCCCCACAGAATTTTTATCCCATTAGAAAATGTGGAATCTGAGAGGGCACAGAAAGGGGTTACCTAAAGTGCAGGGCCCAGGATAAGGGTCCCAGCTGCGGATGTCTAAGAAATTAAAGATTCATAGGTCTCCAGTGAAAATTGGGATTATATAGGTTGCTGAATATCAGGCTGGCTAGAAAATTTTATAAAAACTACTGGAGGCCTGGTGCATAGATTCATGCACCACTGGGGACCTTCAGCTTGGCCTGCACCCTATTATAATCGGGATGTAGTAATGCATGAAGCAGCAGGTGGCTGGGGAGAAACCTGAGCTTGGCCTCGGTGGCTCCCACTCATCTGGCCCCTCTGTACCTGCTGTGGCCACTGCTTGGTAGCACTGCTGCAAAGGCGGGAGAGATTCACACCGCCACAGCTGCACTTGCCAGCTGTGAGCCTGACCACCAAGGGGCGTTTCCTGTTTTGAGCATCTGCCCCCTGGTGATCAGTGTGCATCACAGTGGCCAGACAAACAGTAGACTGGTTGCTTAGGGTTTTATATGTATAGACGATGAGCCTATAATTAAATGCAATTGTTTGAAGAAGACAACATGGTTTCTCTGAGAAGAAATCAAATAACGCTCAACCACCCAAATTATTTCATGGGATAAGAGAAGATCAGTTCATCTATGTGTGCTTGCAACTTTCCAGAAGTATATTTCTAAAATGAGAAACAACAAATCCAGAGACTACCTATACTGAGCTATGTGGCAGTTGGGAGGCCCCTTCAGCCACTGCTCCAGGGGAACTAGAAAGGCTGATATCAGGAGAAGTTTGTTCAAGGTTCAAATCCTTTAAGAAGAGGGAAGCAAAATATTATAGAGATACAAAGGGAAAACTGCTGGGGTGTGATGGAAGGAATCTTCACTTCTGGATGAGACACATTCGATTTTGAATCTTGGTCTGAAACATACAACCTGTGTAACTTTGGGGAAGTCATATAACCTGTTTGAGGCTCAATTTTTATATCAATAAATTGAGAATAATAATATTTATGTTTTATAAGACTTACATCATAAGACTTAACAGGAAGTGAATAAATATTAGTTTATTTTATACTTATATAATGCTTATTATATGCTAGGCACTCTTCTAAGCACTATATAAATTTTAATTCACTTAATCCTCATAACAACAATAAGGATATATGTACTTTTATTATTTTCATGTATAGATAGGAAAACTGAGGTGCAGGGAGGTTGTGTGACTTGCCCATGGTTACATAGCTAGTGAATGTGAGCACCAGGACTTGAACCTGGATAGTCGATGTTGAGAGTCTAACAATTACGTTACTTAACCATTATACTAGGTTGAAATTTCTAAATTCTTCATCATGAAAACCTTTTAGCAATTCATCCAAACAAAAGGGCTCTCCACTGTGCTTTATTTCCTCCATTAAATTCAAGACTCTGCAAACTATTTTGATGAGAGAAGTAAAAGTAGGCAGCATGTTGAAAAACACTGAAGGAAGTTATTTTATCTCTCAAGGGTAATTCTCCAAGGAGTCATTGTTAACTCAGAGCTTCAGAATCCCACCTCTAGTGCCCGCAGACCCCAGGGTGTTGCCTGAATGGATTGTCAGCCCACATATCCCCTTTTGCCTCAGCAGGCTGGTCAAGGAATTTGACAGAGTTCTCATTCTCTCTAAGGACATAACTTTTTGTGTATCTCCATTAAATTGTTGATTCTTTTCCATAAAAGCTAACATAGTCTCCAAGGGTGAAGCAAAATTGGCAATTTACAATAATTATGACTTTCTATTTAACTTAGAAGGCAGTTGAGAGATCACAATGCATGATTTAGCACTATATCTTTTCCTGCACCTGAAACTACCACTTCACAGAAAAGTAATAAAAAGTCAGAATACTCCTTGCTATTTGGTGTAGAGTTATATCTGGTGGAAAAAAAAAGAATAATTTATAGAGCAAAGCACCAAAATTAAACCAGTACAGTTCAGGTCTAACAAGGATTTACTTGGAATCAGTCTGTCCTATCAAGGAGTTGATAATTTAATGAATAGGAAACTGTCACTCATGGGTATGTTCTGCTTCATTGCCTTTCTTACTCAGATCTCCCACAATACATACCAGCCTGACCTTTACATACTTGTTTTTCTATTTGGAAATTCCAAACATGGAAGGGTCACTGTCCTGACACCAGATAAAGAAAGGACATAAAGGAGATAGTACCTGACAGTCACTGCCTGGGCAGGAGAAGAAGGAGAAATTCAGGTTTGAGTCTTCTACTTCACTGTGAGAGCTTTGCATAAGTAGCCACTCACCTTTATCCGTGGTTTCACTTTCCATGGTTTCAGTTATCTGGTTTCAGTTATCAGCAGTCAACTGGTCTGAAAATACTAAAAGTCCAGAAATAAGCAATTGATAAATTTCAAATTGTGCACCATTCTGAGTAGTGTGATGAAATGTTTTTCTGTCCTGCTCCGTTCATTCCAGGATGTGAATCGACCCTTTGTCCAGTATGTTCATACTATATACACTTCCCCCACCTTTTAGTCACTTAGTAGCCAACTAAGTATTGGATCAACTATTGTGGTATCTTAGTGTTTGTGTTCAAGTAACTCTTATTTTACTTAATAATATCACATTCACATGACTTTTGTTATAGTATATTGTTGTAATTGTTCTATTTTATTATTAGATTTTGTTGTTAATCTAGTACTATGCCTAATTTATAAATTAAACTTTATCATAAGTATGTATGTATAGGAAAACAACAGGATATATGGTTCAGTAATATCTGCAGTTTCAGGCATCCACTAGATAAGGGGGGACTACTATATTCTCCCTCCTACTATTTATTGCTGGCTATGCTGATCTTTGGTTCTACCTTTTGTGCTCTTAGAGATGCTGGGTTTGAGAAAAAGGTGCAAAATTGTCTAGTCTTTTTTTCCCTATGCTCATGGTGCTGAAACCTCAAATCTAACTTTGAAAGAAAAAGAAAACCTAAATATAACCAGCCAAGTCTTCAAAATTAGTTTCCCCTCCTTCACTCCCACTTTTGTTTCTCTCTTTTGGAAAGACAGTGATGCATAGTGGTTACTGCATACACTCTCAGGCCAGGCTCATGTTTCTTAACTTTCTGAGTTTCAGCTGCCTCATTCATATAATCCTATATAATAAAAGCATAATATGAAAATTGTCTCCTTGACCGGGAGTTCGACCTTTCGATACAAGGTGTGCTGACTACCAGGGGGTGGTGTGGAACATGGCGGTCGTCAGCAACATGGCGCTGGCAATGGGCGGTAGTGAAGGTGCTGCAGGGCCCGATGGGCCCTGATGAGAATGGGACCCCAGTGGAATGGGGGAGCAGGTGAGCTGTGGGCGCCAGGCCAAGGTGGGTGAGAGTGAGGGCCTGATTGCCCTGTAGATCGCCCTTTAGATCACCCCACAGACCTTGACCAGTAATGGCGGTGGAGGGCGGGGCACTGCCTGACACCCAGGTGCTGAGAGAGCTGGGGGAGGAGGGGTAGGTCGCCCCACTGATTGCTCCACAGACTAGGACCAGTGGCAGCTCTGACATTTCCATTACAGAGAAAGGGCAAATAGCAATATTAAAACATTTCCTCTAATTATTTTCCTTTCAATGCACAAATCCAAGCACCAGGCCACTAGGTGAAAAAAAGAAAAGAACTTAACCTAAAGTGATGTTGAAAGAATCTAAAACATATAAATCATTTAGAACAGTATCTGGCACAAGTAAATGCCACATAAGCATCACCTATTATCATGTCGTGAAGAAGGGATAAAGATGGAAAGAAACTGATAATCTAGAATTTTAGAATTTTAAAAATGAAAAGAACCTTAGAGATCAGCTGGTTTATGCCACTAATTTTACAGATAAGGAACTTGAAAACCAGACAGATGAAACTGTGGATTCCCACATTAAAACTCTTCCTCTAATGCTATACCTCAATTAATATTGTTTCTAATCTGGTCTAATTAGTTTATTTGTGCTTTTAGCCAGAAAATATTTACTGGGTACTTATTAAAGGATTGTCATAATATATAATTCCAGAAAGCTATGCAATAACGTAGTTCTAAGTCTAAATGAAGAGATACTGTGACCCCTCTGAATTACACCTTCTGATGTTCACACCATTGCATGATCCCCTGTCCTCAAGTGTTGGCAGGTTCTATGACCACTTCTAACTAACATAATAAAGTGAAGGTGACAGAAAGTTGGTGATTATGATTGTATTTATTTTATTGTACATCTTGTTTCTCTAGTGAGAAACTACCTTAGCTATTTTCTTTCTGATGTCCAGGGTCAAGAAAATATTTCAAGATTACTCACTTGTCCACAATAGTGTTTATACTTGCTTTCTTCAGAGTTCTAGAGTAATATTCATATATGAAAATTTTTTAAAATGCAATTATGATTGCAGTAGAGTCAGGGACTTACTGTACTTACAACTCACTCAGGTTTTCAGGCCAAGAATCCTGGCAGGAAAGATTTGATTCCCTTTGTAAGCAGACTGCTCAGTAAACAAAGCTACATCCCCACAGGGCCCCTGACAGGGCTGAAAATTGGTGTTTCTTCACCCATCAAGGCTGGAGTTTTGTGATAGCCTAGATCATTAGCACACAGCTGCAGATGCAGTCTAATACTGCAACAAAACAAAACAAAAAATTGCTAAGTTTGTGAAGTTTTTCTTCTGTGTACTTTTTGTTCACTATCCTCTCTATTGCTGCCTCTTTCTTTGTCTTCATCCCTACTTTGAGTATCCATTTCCATTAATCCTAAATTCAGAATTCTCATGCTATTCTGAATCATAATACAATTCAATTAGGATGATGCTATTGTTAAATTAACTTACATTAAGGTGCCAAAGGCTGTGTATTTTACTCTTTCCAATGTGAAAAGTAGCTACTAAATACCAGGCCCACTACTCAATTATATGAATAGCAGATCTTCAGAAAAGATTAACTCCTCATTCCCAGCAGGTCTGGTATGCTGAAGTTGGACCCTGCTTAGGAAGGAGTGGGACCCTAAGACTTGCGTTGATGAATCTGATTGATACAATAAATATTCTTGACTCCCCAGATTCTTCTGAATTTTCCAGGCCTGCCGAAGTCATCCACTCTTCTCTGTGAAAAGATAGTGCCCTCCCTCTATTGCTTGCATACAATGAATATGCCTCTGTGTTTTAAAACAACATGTCTTTTGATCACCTGTTAATGTTCCAGATTGGAGGAAACGAATGAGTTTCTAAAAAGCAGGACAATTAGATACAGTGCAGAATCCAGGACTGGACCTTGAACTAGAGGGAGGATAGGTTACAAAAGGAGGCATTGAATGATACAGTTGGAATATTGGCTGCCAATTAGATAAACGTATCAGTGTTAAATTTGCTGAGTTTAATAACTTCATTTTACTTATATAAGACAATACCGTTATTCATAAGAATTGTACAATAAAGTATTCAGAAATAAAAAGGCATGATGACTTCAACCTATTATCAAATGCTAAATAAGTAATAAAATTATGTTTATAAATAAGTAAAGAATGATAAAACAAATATAGCAAAATGTTAAAAAAATAAATCTGGGTAAGGAGTATATGGAAGTTCTCTGTACTATTATTCTTGTAGCATTTCTGTGAGTTAGAAATTATTTCTAAACAAAAAGCTAAACAAAAATAAAAAAGGACAACATGCCTTGCTAAAACCGCCTTCTAACCTCCAGAAGTATGGTATATTAAAACTCTCTGAATGATAGGAATCAGCGCCTAAATTATGTAGGGGTGGTTGTTACCATCATATCCCCATTTAATTCACGAGCCTGGACACCACAAAAAAATTAGACAGATCATGAAAAATTATATTGGACCACTGTAAACTCAACTAAGTACTAGCTCTAACTGTAGCTACTGTGCCAAATATAGTATCATATCTACAGTAAATTAACATAGC
>PVJN01033184.1:0-23614 GCA_004026805.1 Lasiurus borealis | reverse complement strand
GAGACATGTATAAAAAATTAATAAAAAAAGAAAAAAATGTAAAAAAAAAAAAAAGAAATTACAAACACCAATCAGAAAGGATTTATGCACCCCTATGTTCATAGCAGCACAATTTACAATACCTACAATTTGGAAACAGCCTAGGTGCCCGTCAGCAGATGAGTGGATCAGAAAACTGTGGTACATCTACACAATGGAATTCTATGCTGCCATTAAAAAGAAGGAATTCTTACCATTTGCAGCAACCTGGTTGGAATTGGAAAACCTTATGCTCAGTGAAATAAGCCAGTCAATGAAGGAAAAGCATCACATGATCTCACTCATTGGTGGATAATAAAGAACATTATAAACTGATGAACAAAAGGATAGATACAAAGACAGTAAAGCTTCAGCAGGAAGATTAAAATTAAGCAGGAAGATTAAAGTTAAGTGAGCTAGATAAGAGATCAATCAAAGAACTTGTATGCATGCATATAAGCATAACCAATGAACATAGACACTGGGGGTTTGGGGTATGCCTGGGAGGGAGAGAAGCAATGGGGAGATATGTATAAAAAATTAATAAAAAAATTTAAAAAGTACAACATACAATGAAGTTTAAAAAAGGAATAAGATGTATTAAATTATAAAAAATTTGAAAAAGTACAGATGGCTAAGAATTACAAAGCAAATATCTACATTTAGGTGAGCAAGAAGTATTAACATTTAAATTTTTTTGTATAATTTTGAAATATCAATTTGTTAAAAATCTTTTTATTTTTAATATTATTTTACTTTTTTAATCCTCCTCTGAAAATATGTTTTATTAATTTTAGAGAGAGAAGAAGGGACAGAGAGAAACATCAATGTGAGAGAGAAACACCAGTAAGTTGCCTCCCATATGCGCCCCAACCAGGGATTGAACCCACAGCTTAGGTATGTGCCCTGACTTGGAATCGAACCTGTAACAATTTAGTATATGGGATGACCCTAGAACCAACTGAGCCACATGAGGAAGGGCAAATATGTTTTTAAAATAATTATATGCTGCCCAGATGTAAATTGGCTGAAGGCATTCCTTGTTGAAAAACATTTTGAAAATATGTTAGAGGAGACTTAACAACACCTATACTTAGACCAAGTTATTTTACTTCCCGAAATTTTTCCTAAAAAAATATCAGAGGTGACTACAAGGAGTTATGTGTAAAACATTTATGGTCATATAATTTCCAATGAGTAATCTTCAAACCAACTTATTTATCCAATATTAGAAAAATTATTAAATATATTAAGATACAGTCATATTATACAATGCCATGTATTTGTTTTAAAAATCATGTTTTGAAGATTTTAGCACTATAGGGCAATACAATCCTTAACAGCCATTTGTAGGCTTCCTGCCACAGGAGAACAAAGACCAGGAGGACTTGCTGGACACCAGGAATCAAACCGTATGAGGAATTAAAACTGTCTTAAAAACACCTGACTACATATCCCAATTCCATCCACATCTCAAGCCCACTCACTCAGTCCCAGACCCACTGACAAGAACTTCCCACCAGTGACTACATATAAGGATGAAACTTCAGCACCTGGATGCTGCCATCATCCACCCAATATCCCTTTGGCTTGGCGCTTTGCAGCCTTCCATTTGGATATCCCATTCCCTTTCCTTCAATTCAATTTTTCTTTATCCACTGTCTGAGATGGCTATTTAGCCTACCTGTACACCACTTGCTTTAAATTTTTATTTTGGTGGTCCATACAGGGATATCCATCCAGGCGAAAGGACTCCGCCACTTTCCCCCACCCCCCTCCAGACCCATAGAGACTTTTAAGTCTCAGGATCCAACACTGACCAAGGCCTTCTGGACTCCTGAGTGGTGGCAGGAGTGCCAGATTGTCAGACCTTCTGATTTCTACTGATGGGTGAGTCACTTCATTTCGTAGAGGAGGGCACTAGGTACTCTCAGCTCCCCATGGGGCTACCACTTGTGGACACAGGTCAGCCACTTAAAAGCCACGGAGGCGGAGAAGGCAGCTGCTGCTAGAAGACTCCCGTGATAGTATAAACTGATCTTGGAACAGACAAGATTGCACTAGGCAGCCCACAGGTCTCAAGCAAATATCCAAGCAACTGAGGCACACTATGAAAAAGAACGCTCTGATAAGGATCAATATAATTTGATGAACAAAGAATAGATCCAGAGACAAATGATAGGGGAGGAGGGGTGTTAGAGAGCTACCAAAGGACTTGTATGCATGCATATTAGCATAACCAATGGACACAGACACTGGGATTGTGGGGGCTTGCCCGGGGTGGAAATGGCTGGGGGGAGGTTCAACTGGGGGGGAAAGGAGACATATGTAAAACTTTAGACAATAAAAAAAAATATTTACAACATAAAAAATATTACAAGGTTAAAAAAAACAAACACCCTGTAGGATTTTATTTTGTGGACTGCCAGCCTGATCACCCCTAATTGCCAATTCCAGGGTTTCAGGGGCAGAGCTCACTCACAGGCTGGTTGTGTCACCTTAGGGTTTCACTGGGAATCCCAGTGCTGGTTTGACCAAACCAGCAGTTTATTAGGAAATAAATATCGAGGATGCTCTATTTATCCCTAGCCTCCAGGGAACCTAGGTCCCCAAACTGAACCTTTTCAGTGAGGGATATTCCTTAAAATAGGTCTCAGCACATGGAAGAAGGTAGCAACCAGGTCTAATGATGTCCTTACTTTCTCCCTCCCATTAGGTTCCTGATGCTCCCTCCCACAATCACCAGTATCATAGTAATGCCAAGAGCAATTCAATCTCTACTCCTCCCAAGGACTCACCTCTGGCCTGCCTTTTAAAGAATCTTATGACCCTTGATTTATTAGATAAAATTAAGCCCAATGCCTAATTTTCTATTGCAATATAGCATGGCCACAATATAAATTAGACAATCAGGAGATCTGGCTCCAGAATATCACCCTTAATTATAATACCAGTCTCCAATCGGATTTATACTGCCACCACCTAGACAAATGGTCTGAGATTCCCTATGTTTATGTCTTCTTGGAGCTCCAACACCACCATGAACTCTGCTCCACCTGTGGCATCCTTTATGCTTCCACCTCAAAGTCCCTAAAACCATGAGAGACCCTTTATTTTGCTGCCTTCCCCCTACCTTCCCAAAGAACAAGCTGCCACTGTTTAACCCTTTCTTTATTACAAAACTGCAAACGCTTACTTAACAGTCCATCTATTTCCAGAAGCTGGACTCTTTATAAAACAAACCTTAACTTATCTCAAAGGAAAGAATGTGGCAGTTTTAAATCTAAGCAACTACAGGCCTGGGAGCTGCAGTCCTAGAACAGGCAGCTCCTCCCCCTTCCTTTTCTCTAGCCTCATATGTCTATACATAATTTTCCAAACTCTTTGGTAACTTAAAAGCTTTAGAACATAGCTTGGTTAAATGATAAGCATCTATCCATTTTAAAATAACTGAAACATTGATTGCTAGACAAGTTGTAAGTTCACCTGTTTTTATCTTTTATTACAGAAAGTCTACAAAGTGTACTTAAAACTGTTGATATAATGTCTTGTGCTTTGTTGAAAGTGTGTTTCTTGAAAATAAGAGTATGTTTAAAGTATGTTCACAGATGTCAATCTCAGAAATGCTGGTTGTTTACTTTTTGGTTATCATTGGGATCATTTAAATCGTACGATCTTCATGTATTTGTCTGTATGTTTTATGTAATGTGTTTTCTGCCTGTGGATGGAACCACTAGGGTATGTTTTATTTGCCTAAAGAGATTGAATAATTACATAAATAAATTGAATCCTATGGTATAAAATATTTATACTAAAACTGATTTAAGTTTAATTAATATCCTTGAAAGTTATTACCAAATATATACATTTGTTTTACTAAGATTTACAAAATATTTGTAATATAATCTTTTGCTTAAGTATATTTGACACTCTACCCAAAGTTTAAATTTCAAAAGACTTTTTTTAACACAGCAATTACTTTCAGTTATTACAATGGGCCCTGAAATACCTCAAGGATTCATCTTCTCTTCTAAGTTTTTAATATGACCTATTAAATATGCTTGAAACTTTACATGAGAAGCTTTGCCAAATAAGAATTAATACTAATGACTATTTTATTTATATACATATATTTTATTAAAATAAATATTCTAAAAATTTCAGTTTGCTCTAGGAAGGAACTTGCAAAGATTCAGAGCCGAGTTCAAACAGGAAATTCTCAGGAGTAACAGATATCCTGTCAGTGACACCGGACAAGCCTAGAATAATAGTTTCCTATGGAAGGCATTTGGCATTAGTACTCCAGGTGTTTGTAATCCACACACTGGGAGTTTATGAATTGTTTCCAATGCTCAATATACACCTCCAGTGAGCCACGTGCAGTGTTTTAAAATCTTGCATATTGTTTGTTCTTTATATATATTTGAAAATTCTACTTTGAATCTGAGCTTCATATTGTTCTTTTATGTCATTTCATAATAATTCTTATTTACCAAAAAAAATTATCTTGGAATGTTATATCTTACAGAAAAGCAAGGTTCTTTGTTAATCAGTCAAGTCTATAATCATGTCATTTAAGTTTATCATTGACAGACCATTGTTGTTTTGCTCTGATGCATTTACAAATATGTTAGTTAAGTCCTTCCAAGGTTTAATAATAATGACTATGACTTAGTCTAAATTACAGGTTTCTAAGCAGGTCATCTCTTTAATAAGTAAAAATTTATAGAATTCTAAAGAATGACTGAAAATATAAAATACTGGCAAATATAGTCAGGACAAACAAAAAGCTAGTTATATATATATATATAAGAAAGTTTGCTTTTATTTCCCTAAAACAGTTTGGTAAATTATACCTTCATAAGCAATATGGAAGTGTTTATATTTTTCTCCCTACCTGATCTTTCCAGAATTTCACAACTTACACTTTTTGTGTATTATTTTTATAAAACTATATTTACTTGCATAAGTCAAATAAGAACCTATTTTCTTTATAAGACCAGTTTCCAATTTTGATTTTGTCAACCAAGACTTTGACTGTAAGGTCATTTCTGAAAATATGTACTTAGACTCTGGGCATCACCAGAAAGCATTCTTAAAACTGATTGAAGCCCATAAAAAGCTACTTTTAAGAAATGGCCTGGAACCTTGCTTGTTTACTTGGTTCATGGCAGTATTTCCAGGTAATGAAGGAAAGTTGCTTTCATGGGAGATGGCAAAAGGGGCCTTAAGACATTTTATGGACCTCAAGAATTTGAGGAATCCACCCAAACCCTAGCAGGCAAAGCCAAATGACAACTGTGTCACTTGGCTTCTGTTCCCTAAAGAGTTGACTTCAGTTCAATCTGAATATTCTTTGTAAGTGAAATTCCAGCAAAGTAGACATGAAAAAGACTATATAATTACTATCCTTCTTATGTTCATGCAGATAATCAGGCCAAATTAAAACTAAATTTGATAAAGTACCCTTTGATAAAAATGAGGGTAATTTTAGAGGGAAAATGTATGTTTCAATAGACTCCATATACACAGTTGTAAATGTTAGACTCTGGTTCAGTTCATTATCTTCAAAGTTTTATTTTTCACCCGGGAACTAAAATAGATTTTTTAAATTTTTTTATTGACTAAGGTATTAGATATGTGTCCTCATCCCCTATTTCCCTTCAACCCCGCATTAAATATTTGACTACAACCCTCCAAACTAAGGTTTCATTTTTCTCTCATCCTTTGACTTGGAATTATTAACAACTGAGATTTCTTTCCTTTTATCAGACCATTTGTAATAATTATTGTCATTCTAGCTTTTGCCCCAATAATATTAAAATTTATCAAACAGTTTGTCTCCACCAGGTTGCAAGCCCTACTTGTACTTAGGAAATAGCATCCCTAAAGGCCATCACTACCTCTGTTTGTGTCCAGGCCTCATAATCCCTCTGACAAAGAACAAGTATCTTTTGGCTCTGAGGAAAAATGTCACCCCCTTTCAGCAGGGAACAGTTACAGAAGAGATCCCATTCCCCTTTTCTCTGAAATAATTCAGTGCCAAAAATTCTTGAGGCGGGGGTGGGGAATGTTAGACATACATGAGCAGAGCAAGGGCAATGGGCCTAGTACAGAAACTCATCAGAGCAGAAAGCCTTGATATCTAGCAAGGGGTAAAACTGGGAAAACAAGAACCTCATCCCCAGAGAAACTGAGCTATCCTCCCCTAGCATATCACTGGTCAGCCTGTTTAGACTTCCTGACTTTTTCCTCCTTCAAAATAACATGTAGGCCTCAGTCGTATTTTAGCTCCAGGCCCAGAAAAGCAGCAAAACCATCTAAGTGATGCATTGGCTGCTTTGGGACCAGTTACATTGGCTAATGACCCCATGCCCTGGCACAGACCAATCAGTGGAGATCACAGCCTGGAAAGACCACACCTGGAAAGCTGATGAATATTCTATTGAAACACTCCCATGAGACGTTTCCTTTCTCTTTGAGTCAGATGGGAGTCTCCCTTTTGTTTTCACCTGATGCCCATCACCCTACATACTTTCAACTATGCCAGTACAGTACTTCCCTTCTTTCTAATGACACAATAGGATGCATTCCCTGCTATAATGATACCCATGCCATTAGCATAGATCCTTTTAACTACTCAGATCTTCACAAATTAAAGGGAACTTCCTTACCTCAGCTCCAAAGATGTTTTCCAATCCATTAATTGGACTAAAATTATCTGCCAGCCAAACTTTGATGACAATTGCACTCTATTCAATGCAGCAGCTGGTGGCTAGGAAAATCCTTACAAACTACATTGCCCCAGTTTTCAAAATCCCAGCTGAAAACAACACAATACCTCCAAGTTGGGTCCATTCCATAACTCTCTCTCTCTACCATCTTCTCAACAATATACCAGCACCCCCAAGACTCCTTTGGCTATGTGGAACTCTAAACATCTTAACTCACAATTCAGAGTTAAGCTATATCTTGAAGCTACATCTCACTCCAAACTTGACGGTTCCCAACATAAGTCAGACAGAAGATAACTTTTGTCCCAATTCCATAAGAATAAATACCAACAAATAGAAAGAGGGGGAAAATGTTAGGACTATGGGACAATATAATCTTTAAAATCCATTTGCAAGTTTCCCACCACAGGAGAACAAAGACCAGGAAGACTTGTCCAAGCTTCCTGCCACAGGAGGTCAAAATTAGGAAAACTTGCTGGATACCAGGAATCAGTCCATATATGACATTAAAACTGTCTTAAAAACACCTTACTGCATGTCCTCATTCTATCTGCATGCCAAGCCCACCAACTCAGCCCCATGATCCACTGAACTTCCCACTAGTGATTGCATATAAGGATGAAACTCCAGCTCAGGGGTATTGTCATCATCCACCCAATATTCTCTTAGCTCAGTGGGGTGCAGCTCTTTCTTTTGGATATCCCATCCTCCATCCCCTTTTCTTAAATTCAATTTTCTTTATCCACTGTCTGAAATGGCTATTTAGCCAGCCCATGTTTCAACCACTTTAATCTTTCAGACTATTTGATGACCTATAAAAATTAAATATTATGCCAAATACATAAAAGAAAACAAGAAACAACTGGATAAAGTTAATCTTGTAAATTGTACAAATAAGTGTAGCAAAGAGGTCCAAATATCTAGTGCAGTAAAATTTTTAAAAAGTTGTTTGTGTATGATGAGATTAAATATAAATTTTAAATTTCTGTGGGGCCATGTTTGTTCATGTTTTAAGTTTTCTGTAATGAGTAAATATGGTTTATATAAAAAATACAAAGCTGTAAAAATCTTCAAATTTATAAATACTTGCAACAAAATATTAGCTCTGATTTTGCTTTGCTTAGTTTTTTGAGGCTACTGATAGAATGAGATTTGAGTTGGAGGGTAATAGAAGCTATTTATAGTTTGATAATTTATCAAATGTCTCTTACCTCTCGCTGTATCCTTTAAGGACCTTTTGGCCATCTCAATTCTATCTGGCTAGAACACTAAATGGTCTATCCAAACATGAATATAATTTATTTAAGAAGAAACATTGTTGCTCTAATCAAATGTGGTGTTGGTTCCACGTATAAGATTTATGGAAAACAGACTCTTTGGAGACATGTGCATACACAAATGGTATGTGAAAACACTGCTTAAAACACATCAAATCATCAATATGTCAAAGCATCAGGCAAATATATATATATATATTTGCACATGCATATACATATATACTCATGGGATACAGTTTTGTTTTAAGCAAGTCAACTATAGGCATTTTGAAAAATACTTATGCTTAGGTTTCAAACATTCTTGATAATTACTTATAAAACTAATAGAAAATACATGGACCTACCTTTGATATAAAGAGTACATTTCCTTTTATGTTTTTCCAAGATATATTTAATAACCCAGTTTTCTCCAGTTTCAAAACTAGAAAGAAAAATTGCTAGGGGTTGGCACACATGTTATTAGAAAGTAATGACCTCGGTGGGGAGAATCCAAGATGACAGCATAGGTAAATGCCTACACTGCTGCCTCGCACAACAATTTCAAAACTACAACTAAAAGACAGAATGGACATCATCCAGAACCACAGGAAAGCTGGCCGAGTATAAGTTCTACAACTAGAAGGACAGAGAGGGGCTCACAGAAACCCAGAGGAGCTGCAAAAAGCTGAGGTACGGAGACACGCGCTCTGAGAGAGCGGGTGCAGAGTACCTGGCTGGCTTTCTCTGGCGGGAGGGAAACGGAGACTCCCAACTGCATTGAACCCCTTATCCTATGACACTAAACCCCAGATCCAGCTGAAACTCATATGGGGGGAGTTTGGACTGTGAAAAGGGAGAAGTGCACGGAAATTTAGGGGAGTCACAAAAGATAGGAGGTCTGAGCGTGCACGCGCACGGTGCTGCACGGAGGACAGATTGCTGATTGTGCCGCTAGCTTTCGTGACTGGGCGGGAGACAGACCCTCCCAACTGTGCCATTTCTGAGTCCACTAAGCCCCTGTTTCAGGCGAAACCCTGGAGATCTAGACTCGTGTGGTCCTGGTGCGTAGGGGAGCTGGAAAGGCAGCTGTCTAGAGGCACTGCAGGTCAATGCACACAAGGATTACCCCGCTCCAGTGATTACCCAGTCAGGTGAGACTCGGGGGCTGTGAAGGGCGGGGCCGACTGGAAGGCAAGGTGGTCCCTTAAGCCCTGAGACTCCACTCATCCCAAGCTCAACGGAGGCTTCTGTGGTTTTGCGAGTACAGAAGTTTCCCCGACATAGTGAAATTGCCGAGACAAGGGAAGGGATCACAAACAAAAGAAATGGAGGGGAAAAAAACGACTGGATATAGAGTTCAAAACCACGTTTATAAGGTTTTTCAAGAATATGCTAGAAAAGATGGATAAGTTTATCAAGTCCCAAGAAGAGATGCAAAAGGACCAACTAGCGATGCTAGAGATGATGCATAAATTTAGCGAGTCCCAAGAGGAGATGAAAAAGGACCAACTAGAGACACTGACTGAAATAAAAAATATTATACAGAGTCCTAACAGCAGACTAGAGAAAGGCAAAAAAACAAGTAAAAAATTTGAAATATAAAGAATCAGAAAACACTCAACTGGAAAAGCAAGAAGAGAAAAGAATCCAAAAATGTGAAGACCATTTGGAGAAAAAAAAAATGTTACCATAATAAGAAAAAAATTAATGGCCATATATTATGTCCAAGAACTGCACTAAAATTTGTACAGATATAATCTTGTTTAAGCTTCATTTAAAACCTGCAAGATACTCACTATTATGCAGTTTACAGATAAAACAATAGACAATCTGAAAATTTAATCAATTAGTTAAAAATAAACTGACAAAGTAGGTCCAGAGACATGGAAGCATGAAGTTTGTGGGGGAGAGGGGATCATAGATTAACTAAAGAATTTATATGCATATATACATAACCATGGACACAGACAATAATGTGGAGAAGGCCTCGGGAGAGGACAGGATTGGTAAGGAGGGGATCAATGAGAGGATGAATTTTGAAAATTAAAATTTTTAAATACAGGTTGTAATGGGCAGAATTTAGGAGAATGAAGTCCACATTATATAGGTTCTTGGAATGGATCCTTTTTATTTGTTTGCTTTGTGTTTTTTATATTTATTGTTGAAAATATTACAAATGTTTCCTTTTTTCCCCCACATTGCTCTCTCCACTGGGTTCATGCACCACCTTAGGCCTACAGGGACACCATACGGTGCCCCTGTCTTTAAGAAAATAGTACTTGTAGACCTAAGGTGGAGCATGAACCAAGTGGAGGGAGTAATGTGGGTTAAACTGATGAACAAAAAGATAGATACAGAGGCAGTAAAGCATCAAACAGACTGTCAAACTATAGTGGGAAGATTAGGGAGAGGTGGGGTAGATAAGAGATCAACCAAAGGACTTGTATACATGCATGTAAGCATAACCATTATGAAACCAAGTATTAGAATTGCTATAAGCATAACCAATGAACACATTGGAGGGTTAGGGTATTCCTGAGAGGGGGGGGGGGCAATGGGAAGATATGTATATATGTAATACATTAATTTAAAAAAAAATTAAAGAAAAGGGGGGAAAAAAGACAGAAGCAATATTAAGGGATAGCTTTCGAGGGCCTTAGCCTCCAATCACCTTCATCAGATGTTCACATCAATATCTTAAATCAAAGTAGAGTATTTATTATGCAAATGTGACTCCAGGACAAATGTTTTATCCCTCCCTTTTTTGCTAATTGTCACCCTTCCTATAAAGAAATTCTGGAATCATGAAAAGTGATTTGAAAACCACATCATTTTATATACTACTTTTATCTTAAAAACAGGTATTATTTATCTTACATGATGATTTAAACAGAATTTACTCAGCATCTATATCTACTTTGAAATATATTTTTTTCTAGAAAAAACAACAACCTGTTCTTTACAGTCTGCGAAGAACAAGAATAGCAAGTCTAATACCTGGTTTCTAGTGCTAGAAACTGATAACCTGCCATGTTCAAAGATTTGCTATTGTCAGTTAGAGTTATTAATATAAGGAAAAGCAAAAGGGAATTAAATACTTTTCATATACTGCATAGTGGGAACAAGTAACAGAACAGAATCTCCATCTAGGTTATTGGTAAACAGACCTATTAGCACATTCTAGGAGGGCAGCTGTTGTGCATTCCAGCAACACTATGACAGAAGAGATTCAACAACATCTCTCTCCATAGAGAATTAAAAATTTTCCTATTTGGATTTATCAGGATAAGATCTGAACTCAGAATTACAGTAAAAGACTATAGGCTGGTGGCTAAGACTTTGTCACTGTATGGCCAGCAACTCTCCCTGGCTAGTCAAACGTGGATGCTGAGTCATATTTCTTCTGTATTTGGTATTGAAAGATGAGGCTGACTTACTTTTCAGTTTTCTGTAATGTGATTTAATTTTGAAAATAAACTGCTTTCCCTAAGGTAATTTAAAATTATAAATCAGAATAACCTACCACACAAGAGACAACATTTGAATAGTGTTTTTTTTTTTTTAATATACTTTATTGATTTCAGAGAGGAATGGAGAGGGAGGGAAACATCAATGATGAGAGAGAATCATTGATGAGCTACATCCTGCACGCCCCCTACTGGTGATGAGCCCACATCCAGGCATTTTCCCTGACCAAGAATAGAACTTTGACCAACTTTTCATAGGTTGATGCCCAATCACTGAACCACATTGTCCGGGTTTTTTAATTTTGTTTTTGTTATTGACAGTATGCAGATGTCCTTCATCTACCTTCCCCTCCCTTGTCCCCCTCCACCCAGCCTTCACCCAGTCTGAGGCCTTCACCATACTATTGTCTGTGTACATATGTTATGCATATAAGTTTTTTGACTCATCTTCTCCTGTTACCCTCAAACTCCTCCCCTCTGAGATGTGCCAGTCTATTCCGTGCATCCATACCTTCAACCCCATAGTGTTTTCTATAGTGGCTGCACTGGTCTGCATTCTCACCAGCAGTGCACAAGGGTTTCGTTTTCTCCACATCCTTGCCAGCACTTTTATTTGCTGATTTATTGATGGTAACTATTCTAGCAGGTATAAAGTAATATCTCATGGTTTTAATTTGCATTTCTCTTATGATTGGTGACATTGAAATTTTTTTTCATATGTCTTTTGACCATCTGTATGTCCTCTTTGGATAAATATCTACTTAGATCCTTTGCCCATTTATTTTAGTTGTATTGTTGGTGTTCATTTTGTTGAGTTGTTTGAGTTCTTTAAGATGTTAAACCATAAAAATACTAGAAGAAAACATGGGCAGTAAAACTCAGACATCTTTTCCAGCAATCTTTTAGCCAATATGTCTCAGAAGACAAGGGAAACTCAAGAAAAGATAAATAAATGGGACTACATCAAACTAAAAAGCTTATGCACAGGAAAAGAAACCATCAACAAAATGGATAGTGTTTTTTTTTTTGTTCATATCACTGAAACTGCATGAGAAGTATTCTCTATTGAATTTTAAATAGCTTAATAATATTCTTCACTGCTTTCTTAATTAGCACTATATTAACTTGCCTAATGAAATTATATGCACACTGTAGGTGCTTCACACATATTTAATTTTGATAAATATTTGAAAAATCTATAATAATAAAAGTAAAATATGCTAATTAGACCAGACAGCTGAATGACCTTCTGGACATCATTCCAGAGATCTTTCTGGATGCCCTTTTGGATAAAGCTGCAGTGTTGGGGGTTGAGGCAGAGGTGGCCACCAGAGCAGGAGGGTGCTGAGCCAGAGGTGGTTAGGGGAGATTAGACAGGCAGGCAGAGATGGTTAGGGGTGATCAGGCAGGCAGGGGAGTGGTTAGGGGCAATTGGTCAGGCATGCAGAGGTGGTTAGGGGTGATCAGGCAGGCAGACAAGCAGTTAGGAGCCAGGGATCCTGGATTGCAAAAGGGATGTCTGACTATGGGATTGGGAATAACCCAGCAGTCTGATATCACCCAAGGCGTCTTGGATTGTGAGAGGGTGCAAGCTGGGCAGAAGGACCCCGCTTCTTCTGCATGAATTTTGTCCACCCGGCCTCTAGTACAAAATAAAAACCTCAAAACACTGAATAAAAAATTAATATGCCTAATCACCTTCATCTGTAGCTTACTACAACTGTAATATGAAAATATTACCTTCTACTATTCTTGAATATTAATGTGTTATTATATAGAGTAAATATACTACTTTCCTCTCTGGGGTCTTTTTCTTCCCTATGGACTTCTGTTTTCATTCAACTGTTTGAAAAGATTGATGTTTTATAAAGTAAATTCAGGGTGGGCAAAAATAGGTTTACAATGGTTTTCATGAACTTACAACTGTAAACCTACTTTTGCCCACCCTGTATTTTCCCAGAGGTTATCACCCTGATCTCACAGCATTCTGTTTCCTGAAACATTCTCTGGATAGTGGAAAAGTTTCTCAGTGCACATGCAAGAATATATTAAAGAGATGTCAATACTAGTAAGTAGATTTCTCTTAAAATAAATTTATCAAGGATTGCTTCATGGAGATGAGCTACATCACTATAGGTAAGTTAGTGAAAGTTATCACACTAGCACAGCTATTTATGTGTAGCTTTCTATTTCTTTTAGTTTTATTTACAATAACACACAAGTGGAAGAGAGATTTAAAGATATGTGTAATGTTTATTGGAGCTACACAAATTGTATATTTAAAATACATTTGTTTCTTTTTTGCATATCTATGCTTTTATTGAATGTAATATAATAATAATCACTTGCATTTATTTTTTATTTATTTTGGGCCATCAATTGGTTATAAATATTGTTCTGGGAAACTCAGACCAAGCTTTTAATCTTTAGCCCAAAATTACACAGCTAGTAGGAAACATAGAAAAGATTCAAACCCATGACTATCTAACTGAAACCTCCATACTTTTACATTACTACATACTGTCTCTTATGTGTATTATGTATTAATAAATTAAATTTAATACAAAATTGTGACATAAGAAGTTTAATATTCCCTAATTATTTATTATACAATTTTTATAATATTTAGTACAGTTGTTCAAATGTATTCATATTCATTCTCAGCATAAAATTATTTTTAGTGTTCTTATAATAATAAATATTACAAAAAGGGTTTAATAGTATACCATCAACAATTTTTTATACTTGATATTTATCTTAATTTTTATTGTTGTGGACTATAGGAAATGGACCTCTTGACCCATCTCTAGCATGGTTAGCTTTAGATAGAAATGGCTGCTGAGCCAAGACCAGTTTGTCTCAGTGGATAGAGAGTTGGCCTGCGGACTAAACGGTCCCAGGTTCGATTCCGGTCGGGGGCATGTACCTTGCTTGCGGGCACATCTCCAATGTGGGTTGTGCAGGAGGCAGCTGATTGATGTTACTCTCTCATCAATGTTTCTAACTCTTTATCTCTCTCCCTTTCTCTGTGTTAAAAAGTAATAATATATTTTAAAAAAGAAAAAAATCAATGGAACAATCTAACATTACATTTAAAGGAAATGGAAAACAAACAAAACACAAAGTGAGTAGAAAGAAGGAAATATTAGAGATCAAAGCAGAAATAAACAACATAGAATCTAAAAACAATCAAGCAATACAAAAGTTCAATGAAACCAAGAGTTGGTTCTCTGAAAAGATAAACAGGATTGACTAACATTTAAATAGACTTATGAAAAACAGAGAGGACCCAAATAAATATAATCAGAAATGAGAGAGGATAAGTAATATTTAGCACCAAAGAAATACAGAGAATTGTAATAAAAAAAATTACAAACAACTATATGCCAACAAATTGGACAATCTGGGAAAAAATGCATAAATTCCTAGAAACATAAAATCTCCCAATAGTAAATGAAGAAGAATCAAGTAATCTGAATAAGAAGGTTGTAACTAGTGAAATAGAAGCAGCCATAAAGAAAATCTCCCAATAAAATACAAGCCTTGGACTTGAGGGCTTCACATGTGAACATTGCCTAAAAATTTAAAGGTGGGACTACCTTTTGACCCAGTGATCCCACCTCTGAGACTATATTGTAATAATCCCAAAACACCAATCAGAAAGAATATATGCAACTCTATGTTCATGACAGTTTTACTTACAATAGCCAAGATCTGGAAATAGTCCAAGTGCCCATCAGTCATTGAGCCTTTAGTATAAATTAGGAATGTTATTTGCTACATTAATACAAAATGACCGAAAACCATATCACAATGATTGAAACAGAAAGGGAGGTGTGAATAATACATTGTTATAATCATTGGCAACTTTAGAAATTCAGACTCTATGTATCTGTCTGTTCTTCCTATTCTTAGTATATGGCTAATGTACATTAAGCATCATGTCTGAATTACATGAATGAAGAAACTGTGTGGTAACTAAGAAGTATGATTATTGTGTCAGAAAGACTAAGGGATTTTTCAGAATCCCTTGATTTATGATTTGTTAGCCAGTACTATGCTATGTACTACCTTAGTTGAAATTAATTCTGAGGAAGTAAGCATTTTAACTAGGCACATTTCTGCACTCACTAAATTATAATGAAACTAGTGGCCCCATGCATGAAATTCATTCATGGAGGGGGGTTCCCTCAGCCCAGCCTGCACCTTCTCCAATCCAAGGACTCCTCAGGGGATGTCCGTCTGCCAGGTTAGGCCCAATCCAGCAGTTGGACCTCCCTCTCACAATTCTGGACCACTGGCTTCTAATAGCTCACCTACCTGCTTACCTGGTTGCCCTTAACTGAACCCCCTGCCGGCCTGGTCACTTCCAGCCTTCCCACCCTGACAGCCTGGTCTCCCCTCATGCCCTCCCCACCCCAACGGGCCTGGTCACCCCACACAGCCTGCTGTTCAGTCTTTTGATCATCCCTCACTAACCCCCATGCCAGCCTGATCGTCCCTAACTAGCCCCTGCTTCTGGCCAGGTCACCCCCCAACTTTCCACTCCCTGCAGACCTGGTCACTCCTAACTGCCCCTCCTCTGGCCTGGTCACCCCTTACTCTCTCCCCACTGACCTGGTTGCCCCTAACTGCACTCTACTGTCCCCCTGCTGACCTGGTCACCCCCATTTGCAACTTCTGCCTGCCTGGTTGCCCCAACTGACCCCCCTGCTGGCCTGGTCACCCCAGACAGCCTGCTGTTCAGTCATTTGGTCATCCCTCACTAACTCCCTTGCTGGCCTGGTCATAGGCAGCCATCTTTTGAAGGTGTAAGGTTTAATTTGCATATTACCCTTTATTATATAGGATGATGTTGGGAAACTGTAAAAAATAAATAATGACATATTATAGATGGTTCTTTTGTCATAGTCAATACTACATAGATATGCTTACCAAATGATCCTCCAAATCTCTTCTTAGTCTCTAATTCATGATTCTATATTGATTTCAGGTTTCTCTACAGGCGTTGAGGCTTAAAATAGGGGATTAGAGAAAGAAACAGAACCCAAGAGAAAATTATTTTACTATTACATCATATTGATTATTTCAAGAATTTGAGTTAGAAAAAAAGTTTTCGTTTTAAATAAACAACTCAATAAAGAAATAATAGCCTTCTAAACAACATATTGGACCAAAAGGACATTATTTACATTTACAGAGCCTTTCATCTCAGAACATCATATTACACTTTCTTCTCCAGTGCATATAGAACATTCTCAAGGTTAGACCATATGCTAGAACAAAACTAGCCTCAACAAACTTAAGAAGATTGAAATTATACCAAGTATATTTTCTGACCATAAGGCTTTGAAATTACAAGTCAAATGCAAAAAGGAAAGTAAATGACACTACAAATATATGGAGATTAAACAACATGCTTCTAAAAGATGCCTGTCAGCAGATAAATAAAAGATGATATCAAAACTATATAAAGGAAAATAACAATATGACATATCAAAACTTTTAGTATGCAATGAACAGTACTAAGGAACATTTATATAATTACAGGTCTATCTAAAAAAAAAAAAACAAGAAACAATACACAAAAATAATCAAACATTATATCTTAAAAAACACTTTTAAAAGAACATAAAAGCATTGAAAAGTCAGCAGAAAAAGGAAATAATAAAAATTCGAGCAAAATTAAATGAAATATAGACCAAAAAGACTATAAAAAATAATGCAACAGCCCTGGCCAGTTTTGCTCAGGGGATAGAGTGTCAACCTGCAGACTAAAGGGTCTAGGGTTCAATTCCGGTCAAGGACACTTGCCTGGGTTACAGGCTCGATCCTCAGTGGGAGGTGTGCAGGAGGTAGCCCATCAATGATTCTCTATCATTATTGATCTCTCTCTCTCTATCTCTCTCTCTCTCCATCTCGCTTCCTCTTTGAAACCAATAAAAATATATTAAAAAATAATAAAATAATGTAACAAAGAGCTGGTTCACTGCTGAAACAGATTAATAAGTTGATAACCATCAGAAAGAATCATTAAGGAAAAAACTGAAAATATTCAAGTAAACAAAATAAAAAATGAAAGAGAAAAAGTTACCACAGACATCACGGGAATATAAAGAACCATGCTAGAATATTATGAATGTCTACATGCCCCAAATTCAATAATCTAGAAGATATTAGGAAACATGAGCATGTTTTTATAATCATATGGTTTCAGAACTTACATATCCATTTTGAGTTCATTCTTGTGTATGTTGTAAGTTGGTGATCTAGTTTTGTGTTGTTTTTTTTTTTTGCATGCACTAATAATTGTCTAGTTTTTCCAACATCATTTATTGAAGAGACAGTCTTTATTTAATGTTCGTGCCTCGTTTATTAAATATTGATTGAACATAATGGCTTCGGTCAATTTTGGTGTCTCTGTTATTTTTCATTGATCTATATGCCTACTCTTGTGCTAGTACCCAGGTTGTTTTGACACAATGATCCTATTTCTAGGAATATATCCTAATATATCCTAATAAACCTGAAACACCAATTAGAAAGAATATATGCATTCCTATGTTCATAGCAGCACAATTTACAATAGCTAAGATTTGTAAACAGTTGAAGTTCCCATCAGTAGATGAGTGGATACAAATGCTATGGTACATTTATACCATGGAATACTATGAAGCATTAAAAAAGAAGGGTCTCTTACCCTTTGAGACAGCATGGAGGGACCTGGAGAGTATCATGCTAAGTGAAATAAGTCAGTCAGAGAAAAACAAGATCACATAATTGCACTCAAATAATTGCATAAACAAAATTTAATACCTATATACAATGGAATACTACTCAGTCATAAGAAAAGTTGAAATAGTTCCATTTGCAATAACATGGATGATCCTTTAGAATATCATGCTAAGCAAAATAAGTCAGACAAAAAAAGGTTTAAGAACTATATGATTTCATTTATATGTGGGATTATAAAATTGAGACCAACAAATAAACAAACAAGAAAACAAAAAACAAAAAAAACAAATAGAAACTCATAGACATAGACATAGGCAACAGTATGGTAGTTACCAGAAGGAAAGGGGATAGGGTGTAACAAAGGGTAAAGGCAGTCAAATATACAGTGACAGAAGATGGTTTGACTTTGGCTATTGGGCTCATTATGCAATGTTAAGATCATATATCATAGAAATATACACTTCAACCATATATAAACTTATTAACTAATGTCATTCTAATAAATTTAATAAAAAGATAGAGTAGGCCCTGGCCAAGTGACTTTGTTGGTTGGAGCGTCATCCCATACACCCAAAAGTGGCAAGTTAAATTCCTGGTGAGGGCACTTACCTCTATTGTGGGGTCAATTCCTGGTCATGGCACATAGAGGACACGAACTATCAAAGTTTCTCTTTCCCTCTACCCTCACCCTCCTCTCTCTTTAAAAAAAATATCAGTAAAAACATATCCTCAGATAAAGATTAACTAAAATAGTAAAATAAATTAAAATAAAATAAGTCAAAGCTAGTGTGACCATAAATTGATTAAAAGCATTCTGTTTGGAAAGCAACCTGATATGCAAAATGTTGATATTCTAAATATATCATTTCTTCTATTGTAATTAATTAGAACATATATGCTTGTATGCATAACCCATGGGCACAGATGATGTGGGGCAGGGACTTAGTAGAGGGGGACAACTAAGAGGTGATAAGAAGGAACATCTGTAATACTGTCAGCAATATAAATAGATGATAGATAGATAGATAGATAGATAGATAGATAGATAGACATTTTCAAGTCAACTATCTGGTTATTTTGAGGTATAGTTTGTATAGAATGGGAAGTATAAATGTGTAATTTATCTTTTTTTATATTTCAGTTTTGAAAATAATTAGTTGGCTTGTTAGTATCCTCACAAGGTGATCTATGAGTTTCCATTTCTAAGTATAATTTTGAATGGATTAATTTTAATGCATTTCATTCATTGCAATTATTTCCTTTATTGATGTGAAAATCAGCTTATGGTTTATCAGCTAGCTCAGGAGCTTTTTTGACACAATTGCAATAGTCTTTTATGTCATTCCAAAAAAAAACAAAAAAAACACACAAGAAAAGTAAGATATATCAGAGTCATTCTTATACATTTTTTTTGCCACAGGCCTCTATTTAGCCATTTCACTGTGAAACCATGGTCTCCATTAATGGGAAATGCTACTTAGAAATCACAACAGCACTTCTCCCTGGTTGGCAGGTGCTAACTGAGAATGGCATGGGGTGCTTCTCCTTCACTGACTGGCTTATTTCACTAAGCATAAGGCTCCCCAGTTCCATCCAGGTTGCTGCAAATGGTAAGAGTTCCTTCTTTTTAATGGCATGGGACACTAAGATACAGGAGATGCTATTGCCCAGCTCAAAGAAGTCCTGGAGTACAATGTCATTGGGTATGACAGTGCTCAAAGAATTCCAGGATCTGGTGGAACCAAGAAAGCAGGATGTTGATACTCTCCAATGGGCCTTGCTTATGGACTGGTGTGTAGAACTGTGTCAAGCTTTCTTTCTGGTGTCAGATGACATTATGGATTCATCCCTCACCTGACGATGGTACATATGCTGATACTAAAGTCAGGCATAGGTGGGATACCATCAATGATTCTATGCTTTTGTAAGCATGTATCTATCATCTACTGAAGCTCTACTGCCGAGAGCATCCCTATTACCTGAACCTGATCAACCTCTCCCTGCAGGATTCCTATTAGAATGAGATTGGACAGATCCTAGACCTCATCACAGCCCCTCAGGACAATGTGGATTTTGGCAAATACACTGAAAAGAAGTACAAATCTATTGTCAAGTATAAGACAGATGTCTACTCTTTCTACCTTTCCGTAGCTGGTGTTATGTATATAGCAGGCATTAATGGGGAGAAGGAACTTGCCAATGCCAAGAAGAACGTAGTGGAAATGGGAGAGCACTTTCAGATCCATTATTATTACCTTGGCCTCTTTGGGACTCCAGTGTGATGGGCACGATTTGCACTGACATACAAGACAAAAATATGTAGCTAGCTGGCTAGTGGTTTAGTGTCTGCAATGGGCCTTTACGGAACAGTATCAGATCCTGCAGGATAAGTATGAGCAGAAAGAGGCTGAGAAGGTAGCCCTGGTGAAGGCACTCTAGAAGAGCTGAATCTGCATGCTGTGTTCATAAGGTTTGAGGAAGATAGTTACAGCCACCTTGTGTGTCTCATTGAGCAGTAGGTACCCTTTGTTCCTGCCCCCAGACATCTTCCTGTGGTTAACAGATAAGATCTACAAGTGAAAAAAGTGACCTGGAGACTTCCAGGGCAGGGAGGGGACTCTCAATAAATTACAGTAAATCTTCACTTGATATTATCTACAGGTGCTTGGATACTGCAACAAAATGTTCTATAGGCTAATTGATATAGACAAGAGTTAAGTTTTTATATAATATTTCTGGTCACAATAAAACATCTCCAAACACTTCTAATATTAAACACTGAAATAAATGTGAGCTATGTAGACATTTAAGGAAGAAATAAAAGTAGGTAAGATTATTTTAAAATCTATAAGCATACTTATGAAGATATTAATGAGATATTAATTACATAAAACAATTTTAAGTGCTTATTTTATGTAATTATATATACATAAAAAGGTCAACTGTGAAGAGGTGGAAATAGGATTGGCATGGGCATGGGACTGTTACTTTCTGTAACAACAATTTTGACCCAAGGTATTACCACAAAAACCAAGGTATTACCACAAAAACTAAAAACATCATGAATTTTGATTCTGAGAATTCCTCTGGACACAGTATTATCTATATATATAAAGCCTAAATATAAATGTAAAGAATAGTTGACTGAACAACCAGTCAACCAGTCAATGTGATGTGCACTGACCATTAACAGGCAGAAACTCAACCTCCTATAGCTGGCCAACCTTCCACAGTCCCTCCTGCCAGCCAGCCAGCCCCTATCATCCTTAATCAAGACTGGGCCCCAATTGCCAGCCAGGCTGAGGGACTCCACCTGTGTACGAATTTGTGCACTGGGCTTCTGGTTACCTATATAATAAAAGCCTAATATGCTAAGTGTCCAGTTGTCCAGTCATCCATTCCACCAATCAAAGTGTAATATGATAATGATATGCTAAGGCCACTCAGCTGCTCACTATGACTTGCACTGACCACCAGGGGCAGATAGTTGTCCAATCGACCAGTCATTATGATGTCTACTGACCACCAGGGAGCAGACACTCCAATTGGTAAATTAGCTTGTTGCTGAGGTCTAGCCATCGGGACTGATTTTGACGAGCCAGATACTCCCGAGAGCACTCCTGTGGTCCCTCCCCTACTGGCCAACTTCCTGCGTCCCTCCCCAGCCCTGATCATGCATTGGTGGTTTTCCTTGGCTTGGCCTGCACCATCTTGCAATCTTGGACCCCTTTGGGAGATGTTGGAGAACCAGTTACAGCTCGATCCCACAAGTCAGGCCGAGGGACCCCACTGGTACACAAATTCATGCACCAGACCTTTAGTAATTATATATGTTGGTATTATGGGTTGAATTTTTACTTACCACCCTCACCAAAAATAAGATATTTTGAAGTCTAAACCCCATATTTTTCAGAATAGCACCATATTTGAAAACAGAGTTGTTGCATATCTAATTATTCAAGATGAGGTGATACTGGAGTGGGGTGGGTCCCAACCAACTCCAGTAGCACTGACGTTTTTATTAGAAGCCTATCTGAAGACAGTGAACACCATGCTACAAGGAAGGAAGAAATTAGAGTCAAGCAGCTTCAAATAAGGAAAGCTGAGATTGTAGGCAAACCAACAGACATTAGAAAAAGGCAAGGAAGGTTTCTTCTTCAGGTGTCACAGGGGACTTGGATCTGCTGCTATCTTGACTCTGAACTTCTAGCCTCCAGAATTGTGAGAATTAATTTCTAAATCATTCTGTTTTTTAGTACTAGTTATGGCTAGAGTCAAATATAAGTTCTTTAATCTAGATAAAGCACTTTCCCAGCTCCTATAAATAACATTTTATAATTTATAGAGAATAATCCTATATAATAAAAGGCTAATATGAAAATTGACCAAATGACAGAATGATTGGTCACTATGCCATCCACTGACCACCAAGGGGCAGACGCTCAATGCAGGAGTTGCCCCCCTGCTGGTCAGTGCACCAGAAGCCAGGTGCATGGATGGTGAGCACAGTGGTGGTGACAGGAGCCTCTCCCACTTTTGTGGCAGTGCTAAAAATGTTCAAATGATGGATTCAGTCCATTCCATGGAGAGCAGACCTAACCCACCAGTCAGACATACCCCAAGGTCTCCCAGACTGCAAGAGAGCACAGGCCGGGCTGAGGGACCCTCTCCCAAGTGCACCAGGCTTCTAGTTTATAATAATAAAAGTATAATGTGCTAATTAGACTGGATGACCTTCCAGATGAAGCCAGGGCTGTGAGGGAAGCCCAGGTCCCGGGTGCCTGTCAGTGGCTGGAGGAAGCCCAGGTTCTGGGTTCCTGCCAGCAGCCAGAGAGATGCCCAGGTCCTGGAGGAAAGTTGGTGCTGGCAGCCTGGGAAAGGAAGGCCTACTCTTGCATGAATTTTTTGCATTGGACCTCTAGTATTACATATTAAAAGAAGCATACATAAGAAATGGTTTTGTTTCTGAAGGCGTTATGTAAAATATTTCCCACAGATAACCTATATAATAAAAGGCTAATATGCAAATTGAGTGAACAGCAGAACGACTGATTCTTATGATGTGCACTGACCACTAGGGTGCGGATGCTCAATGTAGGAGCTGCCTCCTGATAGTCAGTGTGCTCCCACAATGGGAGTGATGCTCAGCCAGAAGCTGGGCTCATGACTGGCAAGCACAGCAGTGGTGGCAGAAACCTCTCCTGTCATCTTGGCAGTACCAAGGATGTCTGACTGATGGCTTAGTTTCATAGGGAGCAGGCATAAGTCATTAGTTGGACATCCCTCGAGGGTTCTCAGATTGTGAGATGGTGCAGACTGGCTGAGGGACCTCCCAAAGTGTAAGAATTTTCTGCAGTGGTCCTCTAGTATCCTAATATATAAAAACACAGGGTCCATAATGTCC
>PVJN01033183.1:0-23614 GCA_004026805.1 Lasiurus borealis | reverse complement strand
ATCAACTCCAAACCAGTGTTATATGAAATGCTGAAGGGTACTCTTTTAGAAGAGGAAGAAGAAAGAGGTAAAAGCCAAAAAATTATGAACAAATACATATCTATCAACAAGTGAATCTAAAAATTAAGTGAATTAAAAATTTGATCAACAGAATAAACTGGTGAATATAATAGGACCAGGAGCATAGAAAGGGAGTGGAGTGTTAATTCTTAGGGGGAAAGGGGTGAAGGGTGTACAGGGAGAGACTGGACAAAAATCACACACCTATGGATGAGATCAATGGGAGGGAGCTAAGGACAGAGGGAGGGGTGGGAGCTGGGTGGAGGGGTGCTATGGAAGGGAAAAAAGAGAAACAAATGTAACAATCTGAATAATAAAGATTTAATTTAAATAAAAAATAAATAAATAATGTATAAGACATTACAAATAACACATGAAGGAGATGAAAAAAAAATGTTTCTAATCTATCAAAAAAAATTTTTTTGGTCAACCTTGCTTGAGGAGAGACTTAATTTTGTCTATAGAAAATATTTCAATTTTGTTGTCATACAAAGTGACAATCAAAGAGATATAATGTATTATAGAGGTGGGCTGGGCAATCAGTAAAAATATATGTATTTTTCTGGATCATGTGAAGTTATCAGCCTTTAAAACTTTGGAAATTATTGTGGTTTACTTGCCTGCTCTTCTAAATGAAGTCACTTTACAACCAAATTTTATATTTATAATTTTGTGTTCTTTTCCTAAAGAAGGACCTCAAAAGAGTAGAAGCTTTAGGTTCCACAAACTTTGGGTATGTAACTGCTATTGGAATAACTTGAGAGTTTCCGGGACTCATATGGGATGTTTCCTAGCATGGAAATGTTTTGAAGTCAGAAGCAAGCTTTTTCACGATAAGAGGAAAAGCTTTATAAATGTGTGAAGAAGTTAAAAAAAAGAAACCCTCAAAATATGGGTGTTTCTTTCTTTAGTGCAAAAGTAACTGGTTTTGTGTCATCCCAAACCACCATACTTTCCCCAAGTTGGCTATCTGGGGAGGCTACATATGCAGATGGAAAAGCTGTGAAAACATTCCTACTTGTTTTACCACCCTCCAGCCTCCCACCCTCTTAAAAAGCCCTAAAGCAAAGATTGATTAATGAAAATGGTTTCCCTTGGATCATATTTTGGATTTTGGTGAAATTGGTCTCAGAACAGAGTTTTATCAAGGGCAGAATCTCAAAGGAGAAAACAAAAGCCCATAATCTAAATGTACAAAAGAAGGATGAGATTCTGAGTGCCTGTGCCTGAGGAAAGTCAGCTGGGCTAGAATTGTACTGATATCACTCTTTTTTTTAAAAAAGATTTTTATTGATTTCAGAGAAGAAGGGAGAGGAAGAGAGAGATAGAAACATCAATGATAAGAGAGAATCATTGATTGGCTGCCTCCTGCATGCCCCATACTGGCATGGAGCCCACAAACTGTGCATGTGCCCTGACCAGGAATCAAACCATGACCTCCTGATTCATAGATCAGTGCTCAATTACTGAGCAACAGCAGCCTGGCAATATCACTCTTGTTTGAGATAGAGCACTTAGTACATAGAACTCTTCATAATTCTTGAATCATCTTTCCCAATCCCATTTCCCCCATAAGCCCCTATTATGTTTAGTGTATGATTGATTATATTGGATATGAGCCTTTTCAATATGTGACAGTAGAGCAGAAGCACTCATATTAATACCTTGTCTTTTTGTAAAAGATTTGGAGTCACTTCTGATCAACATGATGCAAAGCAAAGACAGGGCTTTAGAGATCATCTAGCCGAGACCAGTTTGGCTCAGTGGATAGAGCGTTGGTCTGTGGACTGAAAGGTCCCAGGTTTGATTCCAGTCAAGGGCATGTACCTTGATTATGGGCACATTCCCAGTAGGGGGCGTGCAAGAGGCAGCTGATCGATGTCTCTCATCGATGTTTCTAACTCTCTACCCCTCTCCCTTCCTCTCTGTAAAAATCAATAAAATACATTTTGAAAAAAAATAAAAAGAGATCATCTAAGGTCATGGTCGGCAAACTGTGGCTCTTTGGCCCCTTGTGTGTGACTCTTCTACGAAATACCAAGGCCTGGCTGAGTCTATTTTGAAGAAGTGGCATTAGAAGAAGTTTAAGTTTAAAAAATTTGGCTCTCAAAAGAAATTTCAATCACTGTACTATTGATATTTGGCTCTGTTGACTAATGAGTTTGCCGGCCACTGATCTAAGGGGAGCAAAGTGTAGAAATGTTACAAACAACAAATACAAAACAATGGCAGAACATATCATCATAAACTGGCAGGCCTTATAAATAAAACTGGGTACTGTTTTGACTTTTCCTCTTGGCCCTTAAGATAGAAAGGTTAAAAAGAGTCTTAATGGAGTTCTCATTTTGGGATGAAATGAGTTACAGAAATCAAGATTTAAGATCATATGGAGAAAAGATCCCAGCATTGCAGGGGACTCATCTTAGGTACTTAGAAAAGGGAGGCTTGGCAGTCAGATGACCAGATTTTCATTCTCAGCTTTCTGACCTTGGGCGTGTTACTTAACTCTTTAAGCTCTGCTGCATTGGTGACAAGGGGACAATAATAGCTATCTCAGAAGCATATGGTAAGTACCTAATAATAGTTTAATATTATTTTTATCAAACACGGAAATATAGTTCAGTTAGGTTATTATATATCACTTGAGAAAAACAAAGGCTTTAACATTTGATTATTACCCAAAATAGGCATTGCTGTGGACCCTTTGCTTTCTGAATAAGTATCCAGCATTTGGACAAATTTAGATGAAGAAACGTGATTCCTTGGGAAAATGCGATGACATCTATTTTCTGAATGCTTTGAATTGGCCTACAGAATTATTTTCATGACTAAGGAAAATAGGCCTTGCTTGCTAGATCCTGGCCCCGAGGTTTGCCACACATAGTCTGTAGCTGTGATGCAGCCCGCGTGTCCCAGGGTGGTGAACTTTGCCAGCTGGATTGTCAGACCCTGCCAATGGGAGGCTCCAGTCAGCAGAGGTCCCTGCAGGAACTCCCGGTGCTGACTTGCCAGAGAGTAACATCTGGCCTGCCCACCTCTCCTTCCCCCTGTGACTGAGTCACTCCCTGCTCTGGAGTGCAGGGGACTCTTAAGAACTGAGCAACATAATTAATCTACCCACTAATCCATGCAGATAACAAGCAGCCTTTCTTTGTCTTGGGTTACTGCCTGGCAGGGGACAGCAGGTGCCAGACAGGAGAGAGCTGCTCTGGGAGACAGGGTGCCCCGGCACTTTGAGCTTCGGGTTTCACTTGCCCCTGCACATTAGGGCAGTGGCGGCGAGTGACTTGTCTGCTCCCGCAGGCTCTGGAGCCTGTCCCTGCCTCCACGGAGCCACTTAAGGGCTGTGACTGCTGCTGGCTCCATAAAAATGGACTGGCTATCGCCTATTAGGCTGACAGAGGGCCGAGAAACCCACCAGATTTTATGTCTGTTTTATATTGGCTTTCAACCTTAAACAACTATATTAAGTGCTCTTTGGGTTAGACTGAAATGCTTGAAGGAGCTCATTACAGAGTTTAATTATCACGGCGCTTGACCAAGGGGAAGGATGGGTCTGGCTGGGAGAATCTGCTCTCTTGAGTGCTGACGACACTGATTTTGGGTTTCAGGAGCCACTGGAACAGGCAGGTGCATTTTGCATTCCTTGCAAATGTACTTTGCAAGAGAGGAAACTGGAAGGGGCAGGGAGGGGAAACCCCTCGCCACCGATCCGTTTTATTTTTTGAAATTGTAAATTACATTAAAAAAGGAATCGAAACATGAATAGACAAAGACTTTATTTATTGCCAGGAGAGACCCATTAGGATGCTGCGCTGTGTTTCCATGGCATTGTAGAGACATAAACAGAAAACACGGGCTAATGCATTCAGTTAGGCACCGATTTTAAAGTCTAATGTGCAATCTAAATATATATCACATGTATTCTTGCTATTTATTTATCTATTGTGTATCCAGAAGTGAAGGGAGAGACGGCCTAACTAATGGGAGGCTGTGATCTGTTTGTAAATGTGTCCGTACGTTCATGCCTTGACTTGGGATGTGTCTGTGGCTGCTCTGGGCTCTTTGTTCCCTTGTCTCCTCTCCTACCTTTGCCTCCCCTGGACTAGAGGCAGCAAACACAAATGCCTTAACTCACCTTCCAGGCAGGTGACCTAAAGGAGGGACATGAGCTGGGGTAAGTGTCCATGAATCATTGTGAGTAATGAGGAAGCAGCAGATTGGAGACCAGGCTCTCTGGACAAGCCACAATTCTCGACAAGCACACGTGTAGATTTATTTCATAAGATCTGACAATTTTCAAGAGAATCTGTAAATCGGTACTGTTACATGAAATCTCCTGATTAAGAAATTAGCATATTTGTTGGCCAAATGCAGTAGAGCAGGGAGAGAGCGCAAGGACTGCCAGTTTATGACTGATTTGTGATGCTAACTTGCTGGTTTATTTTATTATTATATTTCTAAGACAAAGAGCCTTCACCCCTTCAGCGGTGCACATTGAACTCTGTTAATGATACCAGGTGCCAATGCCAGAGCAGCATCCAGAGCCTGGGGCTTTCGCCTCCTAGGTCAGTGCTCTTCTTTCCTCATCACCATGGTCCCACTTGCCTGTTGATGCTTTTGAACTTTCAGTCGCCTCTTCCTCCAAGCAAAGCATCAAGCAGAAGGGGCTAGGAAAACCTAAAATTAAAGTAATGAATAATGTGTCATTGTGTTCCAAAGAGCTCACCAGTGAGAGAACCACGGGTCAGACAGACAGGAGAAAGGAATTTAATTCTGTTGGAGATCATGCTTACAAACAGGCTGAATGCTACTCAGAGAAGAATCGATTTGCTAAGCAAGCCAGTTAGTCACAGAACCAGAAAATAGAACTCTCCAGGTTCAGGGACCTTGCTTATAAGTGCTACTGTTTGGATGAAATCAATTGGTATCATTTGGGTCCTAACCTTAATTCCAGAGATTTTCCACCATTTCTATATGGGATGTCTGTCTTCAGGGGCCAGTCAGGAGGTGAGAGAAAGACTTCTATTCTATGCTATGTTGTTAACCTTTTTTTCTAAGCTCAGGTATAAAGTAGTAGTAGTTTTTTTTTTTTTTTTTTTAGGGCAAAGTATTTTGCCTTAGGCTAGCTATAACATATAGTACTAGTGGCCTGGTGCATGTATTCGTGCACATTGAAAGGAAATAGAAAGCCCATGCCTAGGGAGTTTCCACATCCTTGTAAGCTGCCAGAAAGTTGTATGGGGAGTCTGTCCTCCTCCCTGCAGCTTCCTGAAAAAATATTTCCAAATGTCCCTTCTACAGCAGGGTTGCCTTGCAGGCTGGGAGGTCCCCTTGAGGCAATTTGTAAGGGTTGAGATTTGATTTCGATGCTTGAAGCAGAGTTCCAGGAGTCCAGGGGTGATACCAGGCTTGTCCTCATTACTCCAAGTGTCTGCACTTCAACCGTTCTCTGGAGATTGTAACTGCAGGTTTATGGGGTACAAGGGATGTAGCAGTGCGCTAAGCAGCAGGTAGCTGGGGAGTCTGAGCTGGGGCCAGGTGGCACTCTGCTCCCGCTCACCCTGGCCCCACTGCACCTGTCACCACCACTGCTGCTCCATAACCATGAGCTTGGCTTCTGACTGAGCGGGGCTCCTACAGTGGGAGCACACTGACACCAGAGGGCAGCTCCCAGCATTGAGCGTCTACCCCTGGTGATCAATGTGTATCAGAGCGACTGGTTGACGGGTCGTTCCAGTCATTCAGTCTTAAGGGTCACTTAGACTTTTATATATATAGATAAGCTTTCAGAGACAGAAATATGACTCTTTTTTTTTTTTTGGCCTAGAATCAAATAAGAAATAAAAAATAAATACTTTGGAGATAATAATCTACTCTTATTTCTAAAAATAAAATGAGTTGTTTGAAAAAGATCTAAACAAATAAAATAATTGGCTTGAAAGATAGCAAAAGCCTTCCATTGATTTGTATTTCCATTCTCTTGTAGTTGGTTTGCCTGAAATTTTACAGCCATGAAGGGGGTCACTTTTTTAGGCCAAATCCCTTGCTCTCATTGCCTTTGCTTTTCATGAGATCATGCTTGCACCCTGATTGGGAACTATCATTTCTTCTTAGGTCTTCTCTTGTTATTTTTACTCTAAGATGACCATTAAATAGGAAACATGTTACAGTATTACAGTTGCAAAGTGAGTGTGTTTCTTTTTCACCCACTGGTCTGTGTCAACCAGGGTCTGATTTTTTTCAAAGATGATCCCTTTTAAAAAAATGTATTTAATAATTTTAGAGAGAGAGGAAAGGAGAATGTGAGAGGAAGAGAGATAGAAAGAGAGAGAGAGAGAGAGAGAGAGAGAGAGAGAGAGAGAGAGAATCATTGATTTATTGTCCCACTTATTTATGCACTTATTAGTTGCTTCTTGTATGTGCCCTGACCAGAGATAGAACCCACAACCTTGGTGTATCAGGGTGATGTTCTAACCTACTAACCTACTTGGCAAGAGCAAAGGTGATCCCTTGCTACCCAAATCAGTGTGCTCAGATTACCTGCCAAGTGCTTGATGTATACAGTATAGCTGCCTGGTGGGAGCTTTACTTCACATGCTTATTTTTAAAAAAACAACATATTTTCAAGGTTGAACTCCATAAATCCAAGTTTTTTTGACTAGCTTATGTCTGTTCTCATCTTTCCTTTTCTTCCTCTTATGTTTAGAGTTAAATTTTCTTTAGCGGGAGAGGGAAGAAGACAGAAACTCTGTGAGAAAGAATATTATGGTTTGATGAATCTCAATAAACACCAAGTTAACATAGATTAGTGAATAATATAGCCTAGTAATTATTTCTTCACCAAAATTTCTTACCTTGTTTTGCTCTTCTGATAACAACTAAACACAGACTGGATTTCCTGATTAAATAATTGGCTTCCTGGACCAAGGGGAAGTTGATTGTAGGATCAGTGTTTGAAGACAGATGCAGACAGCGTGAGAATACCATATGGGTCTAGAGTAATGCTTGGAATAGAATTGTAGAGCAAAGTTTTGCTAGTAATAGTTTCAAGAAGAGGGCAAATGAGACAATGAAAGAATCACTATGAGATTGAGTGATTATGGAGATTAGAACTAAATTTGATGATGATGATGTTGATGCAACTAAGCAAACTGCTTAAATTATTGTATTTGAAGACAGTTTCTGTAGGTCAAGACCCTTGGCTGCTGGATGGTTTATGTAAATGAGAGTCAGAAGCTTGGGCATGTAAGGATTTGCTCTGACCAGAAAAGGGAAGAAGTAGTGGAGGCTTATAAGAGAATGGAAGGTCAAAAAAATAGCAAGAGGACTGGGGAATGGAAAGAACCAGTGAGGCTGGAGCAGGCTCAGGGAAGGACAGAGGAGGAGACAGCTCACTGGCCAGGAGAAATCTGGCAGGGGAAACAGATATGTCTAAGTGGAATTTTGTGGATTTCACTCTCAGTAATGTGATGTAAGGTCTTTCATTTATGGTGTTTTTGGTAATTCTTCATTGTTTCTGAATGCTTAGGGTGCATGTGGGTTACGTTTGCAGCTGTGAGGAGGTGCTGAGGTTGGCATTAAAGTCAAAAGCTAAAATAGCGTGTCTAAGCAGGGAGAAGCCTCTATGGATTGAGAGCATAGCAGTAGTATCAGTGATGACAATGATACTAATGATGGTGATAATCGTATGAGCCATTAATTATGTGCCCTACTCCAGTACCTCATATGTGTTATCTTTTTTTTTTTTTAATCCTCACCCGAGGATATGTTTATTGATTTTTTTGAGGGGGAGGGAGTGAGAGACAGAAACATTTATTGGTTGCCTCTTGTATGTGCCCCAACAGAGGATGGAACCTGCAACCTAGTTATGTGTTCTGACCAGGAACTGAACCCATGACATTTCAGTATACTGAGCCACACTGGCCAGGGGTCATATGTGTTACTTAATTTAGTTTATTTTTTATGGCAACTTTATAGAATAGCAACGACTGGCTCCCTATTCTGTCTTTGTCTTCACCCAGCCCTGGGTTGTACTGAATCCTTCAGAGGGCACCAGGAGAGAAAGATCCTCTCTCCTGGCTCTGGGTTGCTTAATTTTGGCATTTCCTTTTAAGTAATGACAGTGGCACAGAGTTGACACTAGAATATAAATTGATTACCCAACACTGTCTAAACCCTGTAATTAGAGGCAGTTACAGCAAATGGCATGCAAAGCTCTGTACTAGATTCATAGGTTCAAGTTAACGCTTCGATGGATAAGTCATTTTCTTCAGCTTTATGACATTTACAAACTTCTCCCCAGATTCTTTCCCAGTTAGAGCTAAGTAGACTCTGGTGCCTTCCATAATTATGGCTTATTTTATTTTTATGTACTGCCTCATTTGGAGACAATTATTATACATCAGAGGCATCTTGCTTGCCAGGGAATCTGAGCATTCGAGTATGCTCAGTACAGATTAATCTAAAAACTTGAACCTGACTGGGTCTCCCCTGTTTTTTTTTGCCTTGCCTACCCTCCCTCTGAAGGTAAAAGAATGCACACTATCCTGCTTTCCTCTTTTCTTTATTTGCCTTCCTCCTGCAACCTCCTCCTAGCCTCAACCCCAAGGACAGGCTGCCCTGCAAAGTTTCTCCTGAATAATCTCCTCTCCTCTCAAACCATAGATTCTCCTCTGATCAATACTTTGATTCAGTGATATGAAGAGGTAATATCATTCCTTGTTCTGCAGATGAGATTTAGGGAGGTAAAGTAAGCTGTTCAAGGTCGTGCAGTTAGGAAGAGAGAGCTAGAATTCTAACCCAAGTCTCTGGCTCCCAAGACTAGCCTCTTTCTTCCTCCTTTTGACTGTCTTCCCTCAGTACCAAGGAGTTACGAAGGGAAGCTTACAAATTTATGGCAACTCTCTCCTTCCACCATGGGCATAGACTGGACAATCTGGGGGCATGGTGTGGGCAAGCAGTTAGTGTTACGAAGTTAGATGCCAACATCTCTATATCTCTTATTCTTAGATTTTTTTTAGTTGAAAAAAAATTTTTTAAATTAAATATAAAATCATCATCTAGATTTAAGTTAGTCTACCAAAAGTTGCAGTTGATGTTGAATTTCTGTGATAATACTTACATTAACTGTTTTAAGTGATAATTCAAGGGCCAAATACTTTCCATGCATCTTTTCAAAGTTCAAGTGCAAACTTTCCCCACCAAACTTATTGCAGAAAGGAAAAAAAGAAAATGTTTAATTAGAGGAGTATGCTAAATACTTTCAGCATAGGAAACACCTTTTATTTTACTCTAAGTCCAAAATATCAAGCATTAAAAAACAACAATGCCAATAAATGTTTACAAATGATTTCTTTTTTACACTGACAACTGTTGCAAGTACACTTTGCTCCATTACCCTGTGCTGTTATAGAGAATGTAACAGATGTTAAAATATATACTTGTGCTTCCATCCCAGGAACCATATTAGGCTGCCTTTTTTATGTAGTACCTGCTTACTTTTCTACCTAGCAGATTACACTGAGATTTATTTTTCTTTTATGATGCACTGGACAAGACTCTCACTATAAACTAAACAAAACAAAACACTAAAAAAGTGCTACTGCAAAAATGTGCAAACATACACAAGTGTAGAGAGAATTTTAAAATATTTACCCTTCTCCCCATATATTCACTGTATTTCAACAGTTATCAGTTCATGGCCAACCCTCATTCTTCCATCTTTGTTGCTCCCTGAGGTTTCTTTCTTTCTTTTTTGGAGGGGGATAGGGTGTGGGGATTGCGGTGAGGAATTAAAGAGGAATATAATATTTTAAAGCAAAACCCAAACATATCATTGTATGTTAACCCGAGTTTCATTAAGTATCCCTAAATCAATTTTAATTTTCCCAAATAGCTCTTGTATATAGTAGATACAAATTATTTTTCCTTATTAATTCTAAAAAATAATTGAGAGATTGGTGGGGAGATGCAGAGTGTGCTATGGGTTCTTTTGTGCTGTCTCCCCTTCTCCAGCTGTCAGCGAAAGTCCCACTTGTGAATGAGGTGCATCCAGAAGTGGTGGTGACTGATGGGCCGGCTGTGTGCTGGCTGTTCTTCCTAACACTGGCCTCTCCTCTGCCATTTTACCCAGCGCCTAGCAGTAGGAATCTGTTTTCCAGACAAGAGAGGATGTGATGATAATAGGCTGAAGTTGCTTCTATGAGACTCATGAATTTTTCATGTAATTTAAATACAGATTGGGCTGCCAGGGACATGGTTCACCAAGGAGCACTCTCACGCTGTGTCTGGGCATTGTGTCCGCAAAGGCTAGCCTCCCCCATGGAGATCTGAGGAAAGAAAATATGGAAAGAAAAATCTAACTTTGTCCTGCAGTCCTGGCTGCCGTGGCTCCACTGCCCTCACAGCTCTAGAGTCAGGGCAGAGGAGAAAGGCCTTTTACATACAGGGACTCAGTTACCTTGGCTGCTGACCCCTTCAAATGTTCTGTACTCATCAAGGGCGCTGAGGCTGCATTTAGCTACACAAATTAGTGTATTTATTCTTCTCAGTATTTCACTATAAAAAAAGCTAGTCGGGCCTGGCTGGCTTGGCTCAATGGTTGAGCATTGACCTAGGAACCAGGAGGTCACAGTTTGATTCCCTGTCAGGATACATACCAGGGTTGCAGGCTCTATCCCCAGTGTAGGGTGTGTAGGAGGCAGCTGCTCAGTGACTCTCTCTCACCATTGATGTTTCTATCTCTCTCTACTTCTCCCTTTCTCTCTGAAATCAATAAAAATATATTTTAAAAAGTAACTTGAGTGATTAGGGACTGAACAAAAGTTAAGATGCATAAAAGACATTGAAAACACACTTCCTAATGATTCATTGAGTACCTTATTAATTTCATGACTCTAGGCTCTGTTTAATATTTTGGGGATAAAATATATGCAAAATACAGTAAAAGAAAAACAAAGTTTTAATCTGCATGGAGTTTAAGTCATAATGGAAGAGATGGACAATATACAAGCAAACAAAGGAATAGCAATGGCTGTATTACATAAAATGGAGCAAATGAAATGGTGAAGGGATAGCACCTGATTGGAGAACAGAGATTTAGAATAGAGGATGTACCAGTCAGGATGGGCATGGTCAGTGCTATTCAGAGTGTCTCTGGGAACATCAACATTATGTAGAATCTTCCTAGAAACCTAAATTTCCCAAGCTCTCTTAGAAATTTCTTTAAAAAACACACACATATTTTATTGATTTTTTACAGAGAAGAAGGAAGAAGAATAGAGAGTTAGAAACATTGATGAGAGAGAGACATTGACCAGCTGCCTCCTGCACACCCCCAACTGAGGATGTGCCCACAACCAGGATACATGCCCTTGACTGGAATCGAACCCGGGACCTTTCAGTCCACAGGCTGACGCTCTATCCACTGAGCCAAACTGGTTTCGGCAGATCTCTTAGAAATTTGATCAAAATATACAAGATCTACTGAATCATTCTCTGGGGCAGGAGATATTTAGAAATATTGTTTCATACCTTTGAGTCACCAGGTCCAACTATATCTTTTATAGCCTCATTTGAGATGTATGTTTTAGGGAAGTGGTACTACACATTAGAAAATGCACAGATCTTGGTTCCAGTACTTGCTATGCCACTTGGTCAATTTATTTAAAGTTTTTGACACTCAGTTTTTCTTTTAGCTATAAATTGGGGTTTCTAATACCTTCGTTTCAGGTTTTTACACAGAAGAAATAAGATAAGGAATCTAAGAGGCTTTTCTAATACAAATTGTGGCATTTGTGTCTGATAATAGATACAAAAAATGCTACTCTTTGTGTCCAACAGTACATACAAAAGGTACTAAATAATGTTACTGATTTAGAGTAGAATAGATTCATTGAGACTTGGGAATTATTATGCAGAAATCCCTGGATATGGCAATTGGTCATAAAATCATGCATGATAAAAATGCCTCTCTTTTTGAGAGTCCTTTTTAATCCAGAATTGTATTTTTAGAGGCCCAGTTCATTGATATGGTTAATTTATGCTCAAGGAAATAAAAACACGTATTCTCTGTTCAAAAGAAGGTTACAGTGATCTGGGTTCAACAAGTTAATATAGTTTTCCTTGTTATATATAACTTTAGAGCACCCCACCCCCATTTTCATGAGCATTGTGATTTTATAAAAAAATACCATGTTATGCAGTGTTTTCCAAGTAAGACTCAGGGGACTCGTGTTTTGAGAAACATAAAGGTTGATATAAACATCAGACATCTCTTCTTTACATTGAGGCAAATTCTGCTGTCTCATAACTTAAAATTCTTCCTCTTATCACTAATCTCTGGAACAACAGAAATAAGTCTGCACCGCTTTCCATAAAATGGATCACAGAATTGATGTGTGAATCAGAGACACGGTCTGACATAAAGTTGGAATACATCTGAATGGTTGTTCCCATATGTAATGCCTTTTAATTCCAGAGTCTTTGATCCTTGTCCTGCATATAAATTGATAAACCCAAACCTGAAAATGAAATGGATAAATATCTCCTGATAGTTTTAATTTAAACATGGAAGAATGTATTTATCTAAAAGACCAAGGGAGACTGTGCAGAATCCTCTTTGAGTGCTTTTACTGCCTCTCATCACACAGCCACCCTTCTGTGGCCAGTATGATCTTGGAGTTCAGGATGAACAAGCAGGAAAGTGAAGGGACTGGTCAAGGCCACTGAGGGAGTCTATGTGTCATATCCCAGAATAGAAGGCAAAGGTGTCTGGCTCCTGTGGTCTGGACCCGTGAGCACAGCATAACTCCTAAGAGGTCATTTGATGCTGGGAGGGGAAAATGAACTGGCGACAGAATGAAAAGGTTTCAATGATACCCTTTCCCTCCTATGACATCTCTGTGATGAGATCTTCTGATGTCTCCAAATCCCACATTAGTTATGTAATGCAATGAGAAATTGCTCCTGTCATCAAAAGCATGGGGCAGACAAATATAGATGTCCTTCGAGCACTTTGTTTGAGCAGTAAGTAACCCTTTTGCAAACAAAGGGATTTATTTTCATAACTCATCTTTGCCAAAGATGAAGCATTATGGATGTGATGCAAAGAACTCTGAAATTAGAGTCAAGATACCTGAGTTCTAGCCCTCACTCTGCCACTAATAAACTGTAGGGAAAACAATGCCCTCTTTTAAATCAGTGGTTCTTAAAGCAAGTGGTTTAAGCTACGTTCTCTCTCAGTGTTATCTCTCCTCTACAGTGCCATAACAACATTGAAAGTTTTTCTTTTCAATAAAAGAAATTCCTTTTAGTCACACAATCAGATATATAAAACATAATTTTATCATTTTATGTAAATCCATTTAAATGTGACTCTGAGCTGTCATTTGCCCACGGTGAAGTTCAATCTCTGACTCTGTTGTTGTTAACACTTCCCATCCAGAGATGTGGTTATACCTCAGTGCCTTAGTGTCAAAACACCAGTAAGCCCTCCTGTGAACAGTTATAGGTCCACACTGATTAGCATTAAGATGCCACTGTGCCCACTGGCCTAATGGCACGATGCCCTGTGTTTTTGGGGTGCACTGCTCCTGTTTCATGCTGAAGGCCTAGGTCCCTGTGCAGAGTCTGGGAGCCTGTGTCTGGAGTCCTTTTACTCTGATGGGTCAGGAGCCATTGCCTTCTTGGCCACCTTCTAAGATACCATCATAGTAGATCTCTGCCATCATGAGACTTTTTAGACTTCTGTCTTTTTCAACCATCTAAGAGAATACAATTATTTTTTCCTAGTAGTTCTCAAAGATATTTTCATTATTCCCATCTCCTCCAAAAGTTTATCCACACAGATTAAGTAATGAGAGAAAGCCCCAAGCTGGCTGACCTGCAGATGAAAAGACTAGAGGGAAATATTTTTTGACTGCTTCCTTATAGAGTATATTAATTTGTCTAATCCTATAAGATAAACTTTATTATCTTAAAGAAGAAGGCTTGTTCTTATAGACCAGTTAGGGCCTTCTAATGTGCATGAACAGTAGAGAAATATCAGAGTAAGTGTAAGAAAGTTGAAATTAGAACAGATGTTATAATTTACTTTTTGGGGGGGTCTATAAATGACAGAATTTCACTAGGTCAGTATTTATCAGTGTACATGCACATGGCTATTTTGGACTGCCCAATTATGTGCTACATTAATGTTTTATGTGCAGCTCACTACATTCCATATTGTCACTAAAATTAAATCTGACTGCTACAAACACTGGCAGCAGACCAAGTTGTGTAAAACGTGGTTACAGAATCACCCACTCATATGTCTACCCTGCTCGAGTCATCTCTGGTTCAAAGCAAGAGAGGCCACATTTCTCCCAGTAATAATTTGATCACTTAGATAATGTTTCAAATGCGTAGGTTTGACCTTTCTTCAAAAGGGGGATTAATATTCCCTTTCCTTCAGGATTCTGTCACAGGGTAATGTTGCTTTTAGAGACTGTAGAGACAGGGTGGGCTGTGGGGGGCCTGGCAAGGCCCAACCTCCTCCCACAGGTCTCCACAACATCCTGGAGGGGCCCCTCCTGTTCTGGCTGAGAACCACAGCTCTAGAAATCAGTGAGAGTAGGATCTATTTGCAAAGTCTTTAATAGTGAAATATTTCTCTATTATATATGTGTATATATGACTTTACCTATAGACTGCTAAGCAGAAAAAACAAATAACCAAGTTATAAACGACCCTTTTCTCTATATTTTAATTCTGATTGCCCAAATGCTTTGTAAAGTCTTTAATCTTATTTGAGTATTTTAGTGTCCATGAATAAATTGAGTCTTGCTCTTCATGTCTGGAAGCCAGCTGAGTACACATGTTCAAATTTAGCAGCTCTTTTCCAAACTTGTACTAGTATATCTTAAGCCATAGGACAAAGATAAAATGTGGCATCAGTATCTTTCCTGGAAATGTTTTCTGAGGCAATATTTTAAACTGTTTTCATTGGTGTTTATTGCTATCCTATATGATGAAGAAGTAATATGCAAATTGACTATCACTCCAACACACAAGATGGCCACTCCCATGTGGTCAATGATGGCCACCCCCTTGTGGACACAAGATGGCCACCACAAGATGACCAGCAGGGGAGGACAGTTGTGGGTGATCAGGCCACCAGGTCAGCAGGGGAGGGCAGTTAGGGGCGACAAGGCCTGCAATGGAGGGCAGTTGGGGGCAATGAGGTTGGCAGGAGAGGGTAGTTAGGGGTCATTGAGCCAGCAGGGGAGCAGTTAGGTGTCGATTAGGCTGGCAGGGGAGTGATTAGGGGGTGATCAAGCTGACAGGCAGGCAGGCGAGCAGTTGGAAGCCAGTAGTCCTGGATTGTAAGAGAGATGTCTGACTTCCCATTTAGGCCTGGGAAGTCAGACATCCCTCAAGGGGTCCCAGATTAGAGAGGGTGCAGGCTGGGCTGAGGCACATCCCTGCACTCTCTCTCCCCCCCCCCCTGCCATTCACAAATTTCCTGCACTGGGCCTCTAGTTAATAAATATTTAGTTAAGAAATTAATGACTGAAATGATTTTTCATCTTTAGTTGCATTAGATATGGTAAAGATACTAGTATGACTCAGAGTATTTTTTTTTGTGTTTTTTTTCACTTTAGCAAGATGCAAATATTTTTCTTAAAGTTAAAAATTTTAAAAAAGTTTTTACAAACCACCCAACTGTCTTCCAAAGTGGCTGTACCAAATTTAAATTATAAATTTATCCAAACAAACACAGAAAAAAGAAAATCATATAATGGACTCTTGTGTACCCACCACTGAGATTAAACAGAAGAGGGCAGTTTTTAATATTTGCTTCAGAAAGGAGCTCTAGGATCTGAACAGTATATTTACATGCTTGATGAGTGAATGGTGACAGCTTTGTTTCTTTTTTGTCATTTGCTTATTTCTTTTTCTTAACTCACTGACTTGGCTAGTATTTTCCATCTGATGCTAAATAGGAATCTGTTTTTAAAAGAAAAGATTCAGATGTTTGACCATTACATTGGCTATAGGTTTACGGAGATTTATTTTACCAGATTAAGGATGTTTTCCTCTTTTTCTAATGTTCTAAGTGTTCCTTTTTGCTCACTCTCCATCCCGAAAAGAGATGTTGAATTTTATTATATATTTAATATTCCTCCAGAGATGGAGGTACTCATATTTTGTTGTTACTAAAACTTTAATTTTTAGAGCAGTTTTAGGCTCACGGCAAATTTGAGGTGAAGTATAGAGATTTTCCCATATGTGACCTGTTCTTACACAGCAGAGCTTCCTCGTTATCAGCATTTCCCACAAGATGGTACCTTTGTTACAATAGATCAGTGGTCCGCAAACTCATTAGTCAACAGAGCCAAATATCAACAGTACAATGATTGAAATTTCTTTTGAGAGCCAAATTATTCAAAATAGACTCACCCAGGCGATGGTATTTTGTGGAAGAGCCATACTCAAGGGGCCAAAGAGCCGCATATGGCTCGCGAGCCGCAGTTTGCTGACCAGTGCAATAGATGGACTTCCATTGACCCATAATAATCACTCACAGTTCATAGTATACATTAGGTTTGCTCTTGGTGTGTAGATTCTATGTGCTTGTATAAATGAATAATCACACAAATCCATCAAACAGGAATTTCACTGTCCTGAGAATCCTCTGCGCTTTACCAATTTATTGTTCCCTCACTCCTCCAACTCTTGGCAACCACAGATCTTTTTATTGTCTCTATAGCTTTGTCTTTTCCAGAATGCCATGTAGTTGAGATCATGCAGTATTTAGCCTTTTCAGTTTGCCTTTTTTTTTACTTAGTATAATAAAGATTTATCTTTTTTTATAGTATAATATGCATTTAAGTTTTCTCCATGTTTTCCTGGCTTGATAGCTCCTTTCACTTTAGAAGTGAATAATGCTTCATTGTCTGGCTGCATCACAGTTTATTAATCCACGCACCTATGGAAGGACATCTTGGTTGGTTGCCAAGTTTTGGCAACTATGAATAAAGCTGCTATAAACATCTGTGTGCAGGTTTTTATGTGGACGTAAGTTTTCAGCTCCTTTGGAAAAGTACCAAGGAGTATGATCGCTGTGTTGTATGGTAAGAAAAAGTTTAGCTCTATAAAAAAAACAACAACAGAAACACACACAAACAAGCCACCAAATTGTCTTCCAAAGTGGCCGTACCATTTTGCATTCCCACCATCAGTGAATGCAAGTTCCTGTTGCTCTACATCGTTGTTATTATTCGATGTTGTCAGTATTTGTATTTTGGCCATTCTAATAGGTGTGCAGTGGTATCCAGAAGGTTTAGGACTTCATTGCTAGTCTAGTTGGTGTTTGGGACCGAATCATATCTCTGAATCAATAAACTGTTTTCCTACACTTTTTTCCATCTAGCCCAAATGCCTTTTATTGAACTTCCTAATCTTCACTGAGATGCTAAACCGATTTCTGTCACTCCTCAGCATCCGAACAGACATTTCTGCATTTGAATCTTTACATATTTAATCGGTTGAAACCCATCACTTTTAAATCAGCCTTAGCCCCAGGAAAGTAACTTAGCAAAGTAAAATAAAATGAAATAAGTAAGGAAAATGTGTGAATACTAGAGATATGTGGGCGGTGGAAAAGCAGTATTTGTACTCAAAGTAGTGCCTTTCAAAATTGATTTAGCAGCAAACTATATCTTCAAACAAAATATAACCAGAATGCTAATGTGAAAAATAGAAAGCAGAGCATCTTGTGTTGGCAGCTTTGGGGTGGGCAGAGTGAAATGGGGACCTGGGACTTTTTCTCATAAGCAACTCCCAAATTTTTCTTCTTTTTGGCTCAGTGAGGTCACTCAGGCTTCTAGGGGATGGCAAAAGCATTGTCTAGAAAGCTCTTCTCTAAGATAATAATATATATTTTTGACAAATATTATAGATTTTATATGTCTAAATAGGCACTATTTAAAAATATTCTGAGAACTAGTACATATTTTTAGTTAATACAAACAAATAAGAAAATAACTTAGGATAACTATTTCCACTGACTAATAAATATTAATACCTAAACTTTTGTACTTTCTTAAAGTTGTGACTAGAGGAAGTTATAATGTTATCCCAATCATAGTGACATTGCTTAAAATATACTTGAATTACTCACTGAGTTCATTTATGAACTACTGTAGAAAGTGTCAATAGATTAAGTAAGAACTTGTTTTGAATACAAATGGAATTGTCTTCACTGGATGGACCTTTTGACTGTTTCCAAAATTCAAGGCCAACATCAAAAGCATGATGCTTTTGCCACCATTAAAGCTATTCAAAGCCAAAGGAACTGCAAATGCCACATGTAATTCCAAAAGAAAAGTTCCTAATATGATATGACTATGAGCAATCACAGCATCATTAGAATAAATGTATAACCTCCTTTATGATGATTGTCCTAAAGAATACTCTGTTCCTGTGGCTGTGGGAGTTGTGTTATTCCTGTTTAACAAGGGTCATGTCTGGTAGAGTCGGAACAGACTGCAGTGTCTAGAAGAGAGCCAGTTAGTGAGCAGAAGGAAAGGATTTCCTAGTTGGGTAAGGCTGGTGAATCTTGTTACAACCTAATGGACAAGAGTGGCCCCTGGGACTTAGTGGTGAAGATTACAAAATGAAATTAATACATGGTCTTAAGTGGAGAAAGGAATCTGAGGGACAGGAGCAAAAGGGAGTAGATGAACAGTTTTATAAATCACTAGAGGCCCAGTGCATTTTATTCATGCACTGTGAGGTATCCCTCAGCCTGGCCTGAGCCGTCTCACACTCTGGGATCCCTTGGGGGATGTCCTACTACTGGCTTAGGCCCACTTCCTCAGAGTTCTTAGTGTTGCCGCAGAGGTGGGAGAGGCTCCAACCACCACCTGCTCTGCTCATCAGCCGTGAGCCTGGCTTCTGGCTGAGCAGGGCTCCTCTTGTGGAAGCACAGAGACCACCTGCATTGAACATCTGCCCCCTGGTGGTCAGTGCATGTCATAGTGACTGGTCATTTTGCTGTTTGGTTGATTTGCATATTAGGGTGATTTTTAAATAATTGAAAGCAAACTTGATGAAGAGCTAAGAGGGTAGTTGATATAAGAAAGTAGTCTTGGTGCAGTAGAAAACATTCTAGATTTGAATCAGAAGTCATGTATTTAATTCCTTCCTCAACCACGTATCAATGATATGACTGGGATAGTCACTCAACTTCATCTGTGTCATGTGCTATTTTGCATATATCTTTGTCAGCCTTATTAAATAATATTATGGTGAGCCATTTATGCAGCTGCCCCTTTTCCTGAGCTCTTCAAGAGAGCTTTCTTAACTTACTCATCTTTGCATTTCCTACTGGCACCAAACAGGTGATCAATCATTGTTTCCTGAAATAAAATGCAGAGTTGTGAAACTTAAAATGATGAAAGGTCTTTCTGGAGAGTTGTAGACTATTTTTATTAAAAATAAAAATCTGAGAACTGAATTGCAGCAAAGGAAATGAATTCAATAAAAGATATGGCTCAACTTTATATTTTAATCCTTTCATGTTCAAAAAGGTTGAATTATGAAAGTGTGTTCTGTTGTGTGAATATGGGTAGAGGTTGGCATTAATTCCGAACAATTGAAACTGGCTGCAGTTTCACTGCTTAGGGTTCATGGTCACACATTTATGAATATCACATGTCATTCAACTTATCATTTGCCTGGTACTAGAAATTTGCTGTGAAAGAACTAGATTTAATACTTGATGCTTCCTCAGTGACTTCCATGGCTTCTCCTTTCCTTTACTCCTGTGTGCTCTAATGGAGAGGGGATTGGTGTTTTCCCTTCTTGAAGTGAATTTTGAGTTACTCCTCAGCATTGAAGAGGGTGTCTCTTTGCATACTTGGTGTTGTACCAAGTTCCCATCTGGGGGCTTATATTTCATGTTTTATCAGGCATCCCACAATGCAGTTATCTCTACCCAGGCAGAAATAAGATCCACCTCTGCCTGAGCTGGCCTGGAGACTTGCAGATGATGCCAGCCTTCTCTAAGGGATACAGGAAATGCTTCGAGATGTTGTGAATCTTAAGGACAACAGCTTTGACCTACAGTAGGCCTTCTGAGTGCAGGCTTTGAGCTCCTACTGGGATGACTCAGGTGCAAGTGAAATGAATGGAAAATAAAATATTCAGCGATCATTTTGACAACCCTCAAACTCTTGAACCTAATTGCCAACTAGCTTTCCAGTAAGGATGCTGAGCTACGGTAGTTCAGTATCTTATCAGGTTGTTCTGTCTCATTTAATAAGCCCCTCCCCATTTATTATCCTCCATTCCATCCTTGAAAAGCAATTGTTCCCAAGGATAACTCCGGTTGATTATCCAGGGGTGTCAAGCATGATTAATAATCTACTTTACATCATGCATCATTTTTTTCCTCTCCTTTGGGTCCCTGAGAGCAATGTCCTTTTCTGTTCCTTGCTGCCACAACAAATAAGCTCCCCTGTATAGTATTTACAGAAAGACATATTTCCTGCTGTCTGTGCCCTGCACAGGTTAGCAGATTGGATGGCAGTAGTTCGGATCATCATAAATTGTACACTGGCATGATGTGTCTGGGGCACTGCCACAGGTCATGCTCATGGGACTGCCATAAATGGCTGTCCGAGAAATGACAACCAGAAACAATATGAAGGTTCTTCTCGCCTCTCCCACCCAAACCCCAGAGGGAAACAAAGGGGAATACAGATTGTCTGAACATTGCTGTGTGAGCTGAGAACTGTCATCATTTCCCACATATACTGAGTTTAAAGCCTTGTAATGTAACAGAACAGTGCGTGTTTGGGTCAAGATCAGAGACGGTGAAAGATCTGGGCTCAAGAATCATACTTCTATCTTTCATGTTTACACTGAACCAGGTGAGGAAACTCCTCCAGCTTCAGTATCTCCATCTGTAAATGGAGATAGTTTGCAACTTGCCATTCATGAGGACTCAATGCTAAACTGTACAAGAAGGTGCTTTGTAACCTGCCGAGTGCTGTAGAAATATGAGGAGTTTGTATCCTCTGCTGTGTGCTTCCCTATATGAGTGTGAGGACTCACAGGGCTGTGACCGCTGTCCTCCTTGCTGTCTGGCTTTGACCCCTGGCTCTAGACAGACACCTTTCCATTGCTGTATTTGGCTTCTGTGTGTGCCCTGACTCCCACCTACTTTGCTCTCCAGTGTGTTCTTGACCTCTGTTCTCTGTTCCCTCCTTATGGCTCACCATCCTAGCTCTCACCTTTTCTCAGGTGTCTATAGTTACTTGACAAAATGTTTTAAGAACATGGCAGGTAGGCTTCTAGATAATTACTAAAGTAATTGCTAATTATGCTTATATTTTCTATGGAGGAAAAATAAGAGCAAAATGAAATTTGAATTGAATAGGTATACTCATGAAAACTCGGCAAATCCTTGGTTTGGCTTTTCAGCAGGCACACCCCAAGAGCAAGCATCCAAATGGATATCTACATCCCACCCTCCTATATAATAAAAAGGGTAATATGCAAATTGACCCTAATGGTGGAACAACCAGTTGTTATGATGCACACTGACAACCAGGGGGCAGACGCTCAATGCAGGAGCTGCTCCCTGGTGGTCAGTGCGCTCCCACAGAGGAAGCTCCGCTCAGCCACAAGCCAGGCTGACGGCAGCTGTGGTGGCAAGAGCCTCTTCTATCTCCTTGGCAGCGCTAAGGATGTCTAACTGCAGCTTAGGCCTGCTCCGCTCCTCCTAAGCCATCAGTTGGACATCCCCTGAGGACTCCCGGGCTGCCAAAGAGATGTCTGACTGCCAGGTTAGGCTTGATCCCCTGGGGAGTGGGCCTAAGCTTGCAGGTGGAAATCCCCCGAGGGGTCCTGGACTGTGAGAGTACACAGGCTGGGCTGAGGGATCTCTGCCTTCCCCCCGCCAGTGCACCAGTTTTCCTCTAGTAGATCTATAAAAATATATATACAAGAGTAATAGTTAAAAATTACATCAAACTTAAAATTGATAGATACAATATTTTCCTATCATCCGGGTCTAGAGCAGTTGGAGGGGGTTTGGGCAGGAGATACTGGGTTTATGGCCTTGAAGGAGGCAGGGTGTGCCTGCACTCTTGGCCTGCAGACTTCTTCCTGTCTTAGGCGCCCGACCATAGGAACACAGAGTGTGGGCTCTTGAATGTGTGAGTCCCAAGGCGAAGCCTTTGTCAGGCTCCCAGTGCTGTACTGGAAGTGAAAGGACTTCAAATGTCTTCTTTTCAATTCTGTTAGAACTCACAGAAGATTTATAGAGCATTTTGGTCTGCACCCCATCCCTCAGGCCAGGAGAGCAAGAGTCCCAAATGGGGGCCTAGGAGACCAAATTTCATTGTTGGCTCAGATAACATATCAGCTGGCTTTCCTATTACTGTTTCCTTACTTGTGAAATGGATGTGGTTCCCTTTCCTAGGGATACTTAAAAAAGATAAACGTTGAGTCTCAAGAATCTGAAGGCATATACATATCCCGAGTTGATGAATGTGAGGGAGTAAAATTAGTCTCTCCTCCACTCCCAGCAAGTTGGACTCGAGGACGCCCTTCCTCTGGGCCTAGAGTCCCACAGGCTCCCCAGCAGGCACCTACTTAACTCTTGAGAGCCAGGCTGCTAGCCATGCCTGTCCTGTTCTTCCTCTCAAGACTTAAACACCGCGCTCTTATTGCTCCCACATGCACTTTCAATCTCTGAGTGTTTTTCCGCTCACGCGCACCCCCACCAGCCAGCTGGCTTTGCACTGGGGATGCAGAGGGCACTGCCAGCTGCCTGGCTTCTCCTAAGTGCAAAGACAAGGGCAACCAGGGCTCCATTAACAGCCTGGGAACATCTGACTCCAGCACTAGTAATCATCTCTCCTCCATGGCAGAGCAGAGCCTGTCCCCTTCTTGTGGAGGATGGGGAAAATCACAGATGCGAAAGTGATGAGAGGAGAAAATGATTGGGTTCATTTGAAAGGCTGAGCCAAGTTTCCCTCTTTTCCCTGTTAGAGCCTCCAGAGTTTATCCCTTCCAGCAAATAAGCACCTTGAGGCAATTAACAATGCTGAGCTCTCCGCTGCTATCACACTGATTCTGTCTTTAAGGGAGGAAATTAGTTCTGAGACAACAGTCAACAGCCTGTCCTTTGAGTTGGCTCCGGGAATACAAACCTCACACACACTTAGAGCCTTTCTGCTGACTAACTGCCTTTGAATGGAAGGAAGGCTTTGCCCGAGGTCTTTGTTTCTTGAAAATGCCAAAAGTAATTGGGACCAGGACAGGATTGTCTGTGGAGTCAAAGTCATGGCTTTCAGTGGAGGTGGAAATACAAATGAATGCCTTAAAGTGCTAACATTTTTTTTCTGTCGGAGGGGTACATTTAAAGAGCATCTTTCCAATAACCGTGTGTTGGCCCCAAACCACTTAAAAACAAAAGGGAAACCAAAACAGACCAACAGCTGCCAAGAGGGGATAATTTTCCCCTAAGCTGAGGCACTATGTGCCAAATTGCAAC
>PVJN01033182.1:0-23817 GCA_004026805.1 Lasiurus borealis | reverse complement strand
CTGCTCTAAGGCCTGACTCTGTGCCAGGTCCTGGGTGAGCTCCAGGCTGCACTGGGGACCAGGCTGTCCTTGCCCTCGGGCCATGCCAAACACGCTGGGATCGGGTGAGTCCCAGCTGCTCTGCTGGCTCAGGGAAGCCCCACCCCCAATCCCAGGGCCCTGGGGGTGCCATTCCGGAGAGCCTCCCGGAGCAAGTGGCGGGTTCCTCACGCCCTCCCTGGAGCAGGCACAGCAGAGGTGGCCGGGGAGTTGCTGGCTGCTCACGGACATGAAATGTCCTGGCTCCAGGAGGTCAACTCCTGGCACCCACAGCCAGGTCTCCGTTCCCCCGCTCCACTTCCTCTGCGCTACAGTGACAGCTGACACCTTAGGGATCAGGAAAAAGCTCACACCAAGTAGCGGCTGACTCGCCTGCTTTGTGGGGACCCCTGGCTGCTTCCTGTGGGGTCCCCTGCAGACTCCTCGCCTGGAGAATGAGCCCCACCCAGAAGACCCTGCCCCCACCCCGGCCAGCAGCCACCTCTATTCAGTTTCTGCCCCAAACTGGGCAGCGGCCTCTATTTAGTGCTCCCTCTCCTGCCCTCTGCAGCCCTGTTTCCTTGTGGGGGGTGGGAGTGTCAGGGGAGATTCAGCCTCCCCTTCCCCACCTCCATCACCCTCAGAGACGGCCTAGACCCGACTAGGCCCCATTTCTTTGGGGCTTCTCCCAAACCAGGCCTGCCCACCATCCCTCCTATTCTGCAGGGACCCCCGACAGCCATGGTGTTGGGGGGAGGCTGTTGGGGTTCTCCCATACAGACACCCTGGGTTCCCAACAAACTTGGGGGATTAATTGCCCCAAGCATCACTGTCCCCCAGTGGAGGAAGGAAGTCAGTGGGGTCCCCAAAGTGAGTGAGTAGACACCACCAATCCTTGGGCCCCCACTCCATGCGGGGGTGTCCTTTAAAGGCCAGGGCAGTGCCCAGCGGGCGCCCGATCCCTCTCCCCTGGGGGGACCTCCCTCCCCCGCCCCCCCACCCCCCATGGGCCCGCCTCCGTTACCATCTCGGGGCTCCGGCTCGGTGCCCTGGAAGCGGCCGGCGGCGCGGGCGTCCACCACCTGGAAGCGCCGGGACTCCAGGTTCTCCTTCATGTCTTCGTACGTCTTGACGAAGGAGGGGTCCAGCGCGGCCCGGAACTCGGCGGCGGCGGCGGGGCGGCTCTTGCCCGAGCTCAGCGGGAGGCCCTGGCGCAGCCAGTTGCGGAGGCCGCCGTCCAGCAGCGACACGGCGGCGTGGCCGAAGGCGCGGAACATCCACCAGACGCGCGGCGCCGCGTACAGGCCCTGGTCGCTGGCGTCGTACACCACCACGTGCGTGTCGGCGCCCACGCCCAGGTGGCCCACGTACTCGGCGAAGCGCGCGGCGCTGGGCAGCATGTGGTCGTAGGGCGACGTGCGGTCGCTGCACTGGTCGATGTCGAAAAACGCGGCGCCCGGGATGTGCCGCTCCTCGAACTCGCGGCGCGCGTCGCGGCCCAGCTTGGGCAGGTACCAGGAGGCGTCCAGCAGCTGCAGGGGCTGCCCCTGCGGGGCCTGCCCGGCGCGCAGGGTGCGCAGCGCCTCGGCCACCCACTGCGCCGACACCAGCGCGCGGAAGAGCTGCGGCGGGGCCATGGCTGCGGTGGCGGTGGCGGTGGCGTCGGTGGTGGTGGAGGCGGCGGAGTCACCAGAGCTGCGGGCCTGGGGAACAGGGAGGCAGGCAGTCAGGCTCTGGGGCAGGAAACGCCCCGCGCCTCTGAGGCTGGGCCTGGGCCAGGGGCTGGAGCCGGGGCTGGGCCAGGAGGGGAGGTGGAGCCGGCTGGAGGGCAGAGTCCAGGGACCTCAGATAATCATCTGCGCTGAACTTAGGTGCAGACTTGGGTCACCGCGGCCTTCCCTCCCCGCCCCGCCCCCGCCCCCGACAGGATATCTAACCCGCACGGTGGTGACCATGACCTCTATCCAGGAAGGGCCAGGAGGGCCCCTCACTGCTGCTTGCTGTGTGGGGTGAGGGGCAGGGGGCACCTTGGAAGAGGGCCCACGCAGGGGCAAAAGCCTTAGGCCCTCCCGAAGATGCACTCAGCGAGGACGGTCCCCAGAAACTCATTCATAGGACATGTCCACCAGCAGCCGAATAGGAAGAGAAGCGGGAACCCACTGACTGGGTGGGGCTGTGGGGGCCGTCTCATCCTCACAAACCTTAGAATAGGCAGGTCACCCAGTGGGCGCTAGATCCCGGGTGGGGAACCTTTTTTGTGCCAAGGCCCATGTGGATATTTATAACATCATTCCAGGGCTCTACAAAAGGGGCCACAGCTGACCTGACCAGCTCAGGGGAGGCCTGCAGAGCTGTCTTGCAAACTCAGAGACCTGAAGTCACCACCAAGGAGGGCCTGAAATTCAACTTGAACGAAATGCAGCAGTGGCAGGCAGTTAGTCCTAGGCCGTATCTTCCCTGGCCAGGGCAACCTTTACCTTAGCTGCGCCTGTCTGTCTTTCTGCCTCTGTGATAACGCACCTGGAAATGTCTGGGTAATGTGTCACTTCCCTTTTTCTGGAGCCCCTGGGGCACTTCCCATGTTCATTGTTCCTGCACCCACCTCAGTATGTGCACATCATTTTACTTTTTATCCAATCTCAGGGGTCCCCCCCGCCCCGCCCCCAACGCCCCCTTTGCTTTATCCCACCTCCTGAATCCATCACCAATGAATTTCATGTAACCCACCCATGTCCCCCCCGCTGATGGCAATGTATAAATACAAATGTAACCCGCCATTCTCTGGAGCATTATCTCAATTCCTTGAGGTTCTGCTTCCCAGCATATGTCGACAGTTTGGCTCCAATAAACTCTCCAAAATTCTTTACAGCTTTCAATGTTGCTGTTTTTTTACATTAAAAAAGTTACCAACTTAAAGTAACCAACATTAAAGTAACTCGCCCCTAATGCCTTGGCAGGGCCAGACCAGATGATTTCTCGGGCCTTATATGGCCCGCAGGCCGGATGTTCCCCACCCTGCTCTAGATTTGTTGAGTGAGAGCCCTCGAGAGGTTTGATATTATCCTCCCTCTTTCACAGAGGGAGCCACTGAGGTCATACCCTGTTTCCCCCAAAGTAAGACACCCCCCGAAAATAATACCCACTTCCAGTATTGCCTCTCACTGTAATATAAGGCATCTCCCCGAAAATAAGACCTCCCGGGAACATAAGGCCTCCCTGGAATATAAGGCCCCCAAAGCATTTGACTCCTGATTTAAAGAGACCTCCCACTCCCTGAACAGCTCCGGCTGCGCTGCGGCCAATCAGCGAGCTGGTTTGTGACAACGACGACTACCGTAGACAGGTAATAAAGTTTCTTTTTTTTTGTTGTTCAACAATAAATGTGTACCGTATTATTCTTCATGGAAAAATAAGACATCCCCTGAAAATAAGACCTAGCGCATCTTTGGGAGCAAAAGTTAATTTAAGACACTGTCTTATTTTCGGGGAAACCGGGTAGAAGTGCACTATCTTGAGAAGCAGGGACCAGGCTGTACACTACTAGGCAGTCCGACAAGGGAATCCAGACCTCACTGACGCAGGCTCCCCGAGTCCAGCACAGTCCGATTTTGCCCCATGAGCCTGAGCTTTCTCCCTGGATCTTCTTGTAGCAGCAACAGTGACTTAGCACCTCACTCCCTCTCCCCTCCACGTCCCCCTGAGCCAGCAGCGGCCTATGGCCTACCGTCAGATCAGCCCAGTCTTCCAAAGCCGAGAAGCTCCCACTGCGTGCAGCCCCTGTTGTGCAAGCAGCCCCTAGCTCACCGGAGGCCGTTGTGCAGGTTAGAGAAAGGCAGCCCTTTTGCGAGGCCTCCGGGTCACACCCTCAGCTGTGCACGCCCTGTGCAGGGCCCAACCTTTATATCCACACCTGCAGGCCTGCCACCAAAGGGAAGTGGGTGGGTAGAGAAAAGCAGTTTGCAGGAGGGCCCTGTGGGCTGGGCTATGGGCTAAGCCAGGGGGCAGCCTCAGGAGCTGGAGTCGGATTTCAACTGCTGAGGCTGGGCTTCTTCCCCAGGCACAGGTCAGGATGCCAGGGCTTAAGGAGTGTACGGAGTGCCACCTCAGGCCCAGCCCTCTCGCAGTCTCACTGCAGGCTGACTTTCAGGAACCATGCTGTCCGCAGGCCCTGTGCTGGATACAGAGAAACTCTTGACTTGGCCAGATCCTGGAGGTAAAGGCAGGCCACAGGTCTGCTTGAGATACAGAAACCCAAAAATGTGCCCTGGCTGGGAAATCAAACCTTGACCTCCTGGTTCATAGGTCAATGCTTAAGGAAAGGCTGAATGAAGTTCAGTGGGAGTACAGAGGGGCCATTGGCTGGGCCTGCAGCTGGAATAGAAGGTGTGGGAAGGCTTCCTGGAGGAGGCGGAAATCTAAACTGATTTGACCTTTTCAGGGGGCTTTGGTGAAGGGGTCATCCCAGAATCTGTGGTTTACACAACCAGACAATGCTGAGGTTTGCTTCGGGCCCCTTCTTAAACCACAACAGCCCCTGCCTCCCTCTCTCTCCCCAGCCCCCCATTCTTGGGGCTCTTTGCTTCAAGGATACATTTAGAAAGAAAAGATCCATGGTTTGCGAGTCAGATCCCCCCACTCCTACTACCTTAAAGCCAGTGCCAATTTCACTCTGCAGCTTAACACATTGCAGACGGATCACGAGAATTCTCGTGTTTTCTGTTCTAAGGCTTGTGGCCAATCATACTTTAAAAAGATATTTGCTTGTAAGAACATGTAATAAGTAACTTCAAAGTGCAATGGGTATTTAATTTTAAAGCGTGCCTTTCACATGTATGTAAAACGTTTTTTTATACTCGTTCAATAGAAACTTACTTGGCCACGGGGTAAGCTAGCAATAAAACTACTGGTCCGAAAGGTTATGGGAAGCTGGGCATTTTAAGAGCCCTGGCCTGTTGCCATTTCCTATAAGGGGCTCTCCGAACCTCACCTCTTTTAGCAAAGATTAAATAATGCACGTGACCGAGACCGGTTTGGCTCAGTGGATAGAGGGTCGGCTTGCGGACTGAAAGGTCCCAAGTTCGATTCCGGTCGGGGGCATGTACCTTGCTTACGGGCACATCTCCAATGTGGGGCGTGCAGGAGGCGGCTGATCGATGTCTCTCTCTCATCGATGTTTCTGACTGTCTATCTCTCTCCCTTCCTCTCTGTAAAAAATGAATAAAAAATATATTTAAATAATGCACGTAGAAGGCCATGACGAGCACTGCACATGGCTGGCATTAATAATCATTCAAAACGGCTTTTGCTTTTCAAAGTTACTCTCATAGGTGGCCTTTTTAAAAAATACATACTTTTATTAATTTTAGAGAGGAAGGGGGAGATAGAAACATTAATGATGAGAGAGAATCACTGATTGACTGCCTTCTGCATGCCCCCGACTGGGGATTGAGCCCGAAACCCAAAAATGTGCCCTGACTGGGGATCAAACCCTGACCTCCTGGTTCATACATAGGTCAATGCTCAACCACTGAGCCATGCTGACTGGACTCACAGGTGGGACTTCAGAGGTCTGAAGTCATCCCGCTCCACCCTGCCTGCTGGATTGGCAGTTCTTAAAACAAACTGGGAGGCAGAGGGTCTGGGAGAGCAGGCTGCGCGTGTCACTGAAGGGCAGGATCAGGTTCGCGTGCTTGGCAGGCCGGGGAAGTGTGGCTGGGGGTGCTCTGGGAGCGAAGGGCTCCAGGACATACAGGCCAGCCCCCCCAGCCCGTCTCTCAGGAGCATAAACAACCGCACCAGGGGGAATGCGAGCCCCAGGACACACCATCAGGGTGGGCCCCCGACAGAGCAGGGCTCTGATCAGACTGGGGTTCAAGGACTTCTCCAGCCTTGTCCTTCCTGGGTCCCCCAACTGCAAAGCACAAAGCTCGGAGGATTCACCGGGCGAATGCTCCTCAGAGCACGGCTCTCTGCAGCTTCCTGAGAGAACATGATCATTTCAGAAGGAAACCAAAGTTTTGAAGGGGACGAGGGAAGCATTCCAGGTATACGTCACCCCATATGCCAAAGCTACCTAGGGCAGTGAGGCCCCCACCGGTTGCTAGGTTTCCAGGAATGATGCCAACGGGCTGCTGCTAACTAAAGTATATAAACGTGCTTTTTATACTTGGTCATTCTATGTAAAAAGTACAAGGCCTGGAGACTGGCAAGGTGGGCGAGGGCAGCCGGTGCCACGTGGCTCGGGATCTAACACAGCCTGGCCTCCGCGCGAGTGCCCCAGCACAGCCAGCCACCCCGCTTCTCGCTCTGCTCCCTTTTAAATAAGTTCTGGCCTCCGCAGCAGGCGGTTGTGGGAACTAAGTTAACACCCTCCCCAAAAGGTGCCTCCACTACCCAGGCCCTGACAGAAGTTACTTTCATTCCACGCCAGCCAGTTCCTGGCAAGTTTCTCCTCCTGCCGCCCCCGGTCGGCTGGCCGCTCCCTAGCTTATCGGTCCGGCTTTATGGGTCCCTCCTCCCTCCCTCCCTCCCTCCCGCCCTCTGGTCGCTTCTGGCGGCGCCAGGTGTCCCCCTCCCCCACCCGGGGCCACTGGCTCCGTCCCCACCCCGCAGGGCGCCCCGAGCAGCTGCAAGACAGACAGCCACGAGGAGGGCGAACCCCCGAGCGCGCCTTCCCTCCCAGACTGCAGGCAGCCCCTCCCCGATCAGGCCCCGCAGGGACCCCTCTCCACCCTGCCCGGTGCACCCTAAGATCGGCCTCCCCCCAAGGATCAAACGCGGCGGCGCAGAAGTTACCCGGGGTTCGGGCTCTGGGATCCCCGGCTCGGCCATCGCCCCCGCCGCAGGGTGCCCCCTCCCCGCGCCCGCCCGCAGCGGTCCCTCCTCCCGGCACCCACCTGCGGCCGGCCGGCGGGAGGGGACTTGGGCACAGCCCACCGCGCTGGCCACTCGGAGCCGCCTCTGCCCGCGCCTTCCATCCGCCGGGCCTGGGGGGACGTCCGCGCTGCTGAGTCTCTCCCGGCGTCACCCCGAGGCCACCCGGCGTCCCCCGCGGGTTTCGGGGGACCTGAGAGACGCTGCGCGCGGGGTGGCGGGCAGGGGCGGGCGCCGCGGGGGGAGCAGGGCGCGCGGGGCCGGAGCGAGTGGCGCGCGTCCCTCCCCGCGCGCGGCGGCGCGGTGGTGCAGGCCGGCCGGGGAGGCGCAGGCCCCGGGTTTGAACCGCGAACTTCCCCGGCGGGCTGGGCCGGGAGCCCGGGCGGCGGCGAGGGCGAGTAAGTGCGGCGGGCGGGGGCGGCGGCCTGCGCTCGGGCCGCTCGGGGTCGAGCCGCCGGTCCAGGTCCCCGTGGCGAGGGCGGGCGCGATGCGCCCCGGAGCCCCTAACCCAGCGGGGCAGCGGGCACCGAACCGGGGCTGGGGCTCGGGCATCCTGGGGGGCAGGTTCGCTCCCTGCTGTTCCTGAAACCGCAGGAAGGTGTTTGGGGACCCGGGGCGCGGCGGGTTAGGGGTGCGGGGAGAGGGCGGGGCCCCGGCGAGCCCTCCTCCTGGAGCTCACTCCCCGGCCCTCCCTGGAAAGGAGGCTCTAAGCCCAAGATGCCATCTCCCCCCCATCCTGGGCATCTTGTCACCCTTCTTCTGGGCAGGGTCCTGAGGGCGAGTATTGTAGCTTCTAGGGCCAGCTCCCCCCGGACCCCCTAACCCTCAGCAGCTCTTGCCCCAGCCCCTTCCATGAGGAGAAGGACCCCGAAGGCGGGGAGGCTTTCCTTAGAGAATCTGCCCACCTGCCACCTGCACGCCCCAGCCCCGCTGGGTGGCTGTCAACACCCCCCCCCCCCCCCCCCAATCCGCGCTGAACACACAGGATCCTCATGCCCGTCTCTCTCCCGGTTCCCGCCCGCGCCAGGTGGAGCGCAGAGCCGAAACCATGGTCCATCAGGTGCTCTACCGGGCGCTGGTGTCCACCCGGTGGCTGGCCGAGTCCGTGCGGGCTGGCAAGCTGGGGCCCCACCTGCGGGTGCTGGACGCGTCCTGGTACTCGCCGGGCACCCGGGACGCCCGCAAGGAGTACCAGGAGTGCCACGTGCCCGGCGCCTCCTTCTTTGACATAGAGGAGTGCAAGGACAAGGCGTCCCCCTACGAGATGATGCTGCCCAGCGAGGCGGGCTTCGCCGACTACGTGGGCCGTCTGGGCATCGGCAACGACACCCACGTGGTGGTGTACGACGGCGACGACCTGGGCAGCTTCTACGCGCCCCGCGTGTGGTGGATGTTCCGCGTGTTCGGCCACCGCACCGTGTCCGTGCTCAACGGGGGCTTCCGGAACTGGCGGAAGGAGGGCCACCCGGTCACCTCGGAGCCCTCCCGCCCAGAGCCCGCCGTCTTCAAAGCCACCCTGGACCGCTCCCTGCTCAAGACCTACGAGCAGGTGCTGGAGAACCTTGAGTCTAAGAGGTTCCAGCTGGTGGATTCGCGGGCCCAAGGGAGGTACCTGGGCACCCAGCCAGAGCCAGACGCCGTAGGTAGGTGTCCCCGTGGGCGGGATGGTCCCTGGAGAATAATGCCCAGTGGAAGGGGGGGGGGGCATAAGGATGTCTGGGACCCTCGGCAGGTTTTTGCCCTCAGGACCTCCTAGGTGGGCCTCAGTTTTCCCATCTGTAAAACGGGAGGACAGAGCCAAACCCTAAAGGCGTTTTCCTCTCTGAGGCAGGAGCACCTCCCTGTGCGGTCCCATAGCCCTGTGCCGACAGGCACACACTTAGCATCTGTATGGGGTGGCATCAGCAGAGGTGACTGGTGACATATCCGCCACGGCCACCCCAGGCTCTAGCTACCCACACGCCCAGAGGCGTGTCCATGAGCCAACACATGAATCACTGTACAGAGGCCTCTCAAGGACACCCAGGTCTCAGGGCCTCTCTGTTCCTCAGAAACCCTTATAGACACCGGCAATGTCCTCTCTCCTGCACCCCCACCCCCACAGAGACCACCCCCTCCAGCTCTCCCAGGCCCCTGACCTGTCCTGCCAGCCGCAGCCTGTCTGCAGAGCTACAACAGCATCTGCATTTCACGCTAAGCACTCGACATCCCGTTATCTCATCCAACAAGGCTTCGTGTCCCCGTTTGAGAGGGGAGGTGGCGGAGATGCCAGGATATTAAGTTACTTGCTCGGTTACATGGCCAAGTCGAGATCGGAATCCGGTGCTGCCTCGTTTCAAACCAGTGATTTAAAACAGGAGGCATTGCTATTTTGCCCCCTACCCCCATCCCCATTTTGCAGGATCAGGAGGGAGTCCCCTCCTGAGGCATCAGCAGGGAGATGGCTCATGAGTGCTCTCCCTCTCCTGTGGAAGGTTCTATACTGCAGGGGGTGGGGATCGTCCTGGGAGAGGGCATGCAGAGTTCTAGAACCGCCTAACAGACCCCAGCTGGGGCCTTGCCATCACCCCTGCTGGCACCCCGAACCTCAGTGCTCTCGGGGCCTCTCCTGGCCCAGGCTGGCCTGAGCCTTCAGGGTGGCTGGCACCTCCTGGGGCGGTGGCTCTGCCCTGGGTCAGGGTTCCTCTGCAGAACCTAATTCCTGTGCAACATTTTGCCCAACTTGTTGAAAAATGTCTCTTCCTGTCTGTGCCTGGAGGAAGAGAACTCAGAAAGCTGTTTCCAACCCTCTTTGAGGTCACCTCATCAGACAGAAGGGAGACTGAGGTCCCCGGAGGGAGGGAGGGAGGGAGGGAGGGGTCAAGGCCACAGGGCCGGCTGGTGGGTGGGTCAGGAGGACTCGGCGTTCCGCGTCCCCTGTCGTGGGCTTTTCCAGGCCCCGTGCTTTGCTCGCCCAGCTGGCTCTCTGAAGGTCCAGAGTTGAAGATTCAAGTTCATTTGGCACCTTCTAGAGACTCCTGGCACGGCGTTCCCGCAACCCCCTCGTGGCCTTGGTTCCAGACGCCTTCTCTCCTTGGGACTTAAGCTGCTGGAGGGGGAAGGGGGAGGAGAAAAGGAGTTGGGGGGGAGGGGCGTGGAGTTGTTCCCCAGCTGCTTTCTAGCTTGCCCCGAAGCACTGTGAGAACCAGTGAAGGGAGAGTTTAGAGATGCCAGACCCAGTGTCCTCGCTCCCATTTTAGAGATGAGGAAACTGAGGCACGGAGAGGGGAAACCGCCTGCTGCATGTGGGGCCTCTTGGAAGTCTGGAGTTTTCAAGCCCTGTCCCCTGCCCTGTAGCCCTACCCCCACCTCCTGCAGTTCCCATCGGGAGCCCTGGGGGGCGAGGGTCTTAGTTGAGGCCGGGAGCATGGTGGAACCCCAATCTAATTGCTCAGCTTCCTCTATGGCAGTGGTTCTCAACCTGTGGGTCGCGACCCCTTTGGGTTCAAGCAACACTTTCACAGGAGTCGCCTAAGACCATTGGAAAACACAGATACGATTCATGACAGTTGCAAAATGACAGTTATGAAGTAGCAACAAAAGTAATTTTATGGTTTGGGGGTCACCACCACGTGAGGAACTGTGTTAAAGGGTCGCGGCATTAGAAAGGTTGAGAACCACTGCTCTATTAAAGGGTCGCGGCATTAGAAAGGTTGAGAACCACTGCTCTATTGTAAAACGAGAAGAGTAATGCCAGCCCTGCCCACCGGGGCGTATGTTCCTTTAAAAGCAGCAGCGGTGGCCGGGAGAGTATTTTGAGAAGGGCGAGGAGTTGGCAGAGGCCAGGGCCGGCTAGAACGGCACGGAGGATGCAGCCCTCCCCTCCCTTACTTCCTTGGCTCCGTCCTCCAAGTTCAGAAGGCTTTGCTGGCCTTCCTTCCGGACGAGGCATTTTGGGGACACAACAGCACACGAGGCTCTGCTGGATTCACGGTCGCCCGCTTGGGGTGGGTCAGGGAGGCAGCGTGTGGGCCCGGCAGTCCGAATGTGACCCCCAGGGGAATGTGAATGTGGATGGCGGGTCCTGGGCACCCCTGGAAGGAGTGTCCCCGGAGGAGCTGGAAGTGAGGCCTCAGAAACCCTGACAGCCACTTCTTGCAAAATCTGGGCAAGCCATGCCCCCTCTGGCCTAGGTTTTGCGCCCCCAGTACCTGGTCCTGTTTGTAAGGGGAGCAAGGTGAGAGGCAGACACCTTGCATGTGGCCTTCAGCGAGTCCCTTCACCTCTGAACCCCAACTTACAGGAGCCTGGGGGGAGGGGGAATCAGGTGGGAACTGATCCAGCTCAGTCTTTATAACCCCATTCTCTTTTCCTCCCCTCCCCGCCGGGGTGGGGTAAGGCTGAAGAGGGGGGATGTTGACCTAGTGAGCACTGTATTTGCAGAGGCAGTGGGGCGAGGGGTGGGGGGTGGGGCAGGAATTGGTCCCACTTTGCAGGTGGGAGCAGAGACCTCTAAGGAGGCAGCATGGCCAAGACTTGACCCCAGTCTGCAGGCCTCAAAGTGGGGCTGTTCCCGGACCACCGCGGGCCAGCAAACACAGCCCGGAAGAAAGCCCCCACTGTGCGCTGTGGCTACGGGATCCTGTGACCCTTCTGCCTCTCTCTCTCCCTTGAAAGTATGGGGTTCTGGGGTGAGGAAAGGGGCAGGAGGGTGCTAAGATGCCTCCCAGAGGCCTAGGTTGGTAGTGTTTGCACTGAATTCCTTAGTGCCTTTAGGAAGAAAGCAAGAAAGAGCCAAACAGGTTCTTTGAAAACCCACACCTGCCAGTAGCCTCGCCCACTTGACTGGCATCTTCTTGGCCAGAGCTGGGACATAAAGTCCCACTTTGAGGAAAATTAGGGGTCCTCTCATCTATTTCCCACTTCAGCCCCCTTTCCCAGGAAAGCTCAGGGAGGTCAAGGAACATGGGCCTTGGGGGCTGACAGATCTGACATCACACACCTGTGCTGTGTGTCCTGAGGTTAGTTCCCTCCCCTCTCTGAGCCTGGACTCCCCGTTCATGCCAAGAGGGTAAGGTCTTGAGGTTGACACCAGAGGCTCTGGGAAAGCTGAGCCTGCAGCTGGAGTTGGACCTGGAAGAGGAGCAGCTGGAGCTTCTGGGCCCATCACAGTGGCCTGTTCTCCACGGTGCCCTGGGCTGGGTTCACCCTCCCCCCTCTCCACGCAGCCAGAAGGAGTGGGCAGGGCCGGACAGGCAGTGCTTGCTCATTTACATTCCGCAGACACACCCCGAGCCCCTGCTGGCAGCGTTGAAAGGGGCCCCCATCCTCTGACTTCCTGGCTCCCCAGAGGTGCCTCTTATGTAATCGGAGGAAAACAAGGAAGCTGTTTCAGCCGGAAAATCAGCATTCAGAACGCAGCGGACACTTGGGCTCTCAAAGGCCCTGAATCCAGCCCTCTGCGTGGATGCTGGGCGTTTTAAAAGGCAAAAGGCTTCTTGGCAAAAGGCAGCCTCAAAGCCGCAGATGGAATATTTCTCATTGGCAGGGTCAGCACCAGCCAAACTCAGATTAAAGTTGCCAGACAAAAAGATGAAATAATTTTTTTTTAAAAGGGTGAGGTCAGCACTGGAAGAAATTGCTCCACTTTTGTAAGCTGGGCATCTATTTCATCAAAGGAACTCTATAGAGTTGTGCCAGCAGATTTCGGAATCCTCTTTGTCCTGGGGGGAGAGGAGTGGGGCATTTCTGGCATGAGCACACCTACTGTGCGCCCAGGGTCACTAGGGTGGGTGGTAAGGTGGTGGGAGCCTCAGTAGTCAGTGCTGCCGTCCTGACAACAGCCCTGATGCCTTTGCCTCAGCTCATTCCCCTTTACCCCTGGGGAAACTGAGGCAGAGATGTGAGGTCACTTGCTGAAGGTCAAGTGCCAGAGCTGGGATTTGAACTTGTCCAAGACCAGGTCATAATGCTCCTTCCCCAGCTGTGTGTCTAACAGGAAAACCCAGTGACCGCGATCCTGGGTCTGCCCTTCCCTCTGTGTGTGTGCCCTGAGGAAACCGTTTTCTTTACCCGACCTCGGTATAACCACCTGTAAAACGGAGCCACGTGAAGATGAACGAGTCTGAAGGTGTCTGACATCTATCATCCTCGCTGGACCACACTCCCAGAGAGCGGAGCTGAGTCCCGTTCACCTCTGTGTCCTCAGCGGCTGTCACAGCACATAGCACTCACATTATTTCACTCGCTCTCCTCAATGACCCCATGAGACGGGGCTGCACCGCTGAGCCCATTTTACAGATGAGAAAACTGAGGTTCATAACAGTGACACAGTCGGCCCAAGGCAAAGCTGAGTAAGTGGTCGAGCTGAGACTCCTTCCCTGTCCTCTCAGGCAGGGATGATTCTGGAAATTCTTACCTCGAGGCTGGTTTGTGGGAAGAGGGCACTTTGTCTTAAGTCAGGAGCATTGCATGTAGGTAGGACCTACGGTCAAGGCTCAGAGAGGAATACAGGCGAGCTCAGGGAAGGGCAAAGACGGTCCGCTTCTCGGCGAAGCACCCTATCCTGATGGCCTCCAGTGGCTTTGAACTCCAGGCCCCACTTGCCCCAACCCCCCCCCCCCCCGCCTTCCTCACCCTGCCCTTCCTCTTGCCCTCTGCCCCTGCCCAGGACTGGATTCGGGCCACATCCGCGGCGCCATCAACATGCCATTCATGGACTTCCTGACGGAGGACGGCTTCGAGAAGAGCCCGGAGATGATCCGAGCCATGTTCGAGGCCAAGAAGGTGGACCTCGCCAAGCCCCTCATTGTCACGTGCCGCAAGGGCGTCACCGCCTGCCACGTCGCCCTGGCCGCCTACCTCTGCGGCAAGCCCGACGTGGCCGTCTATGACGGCTCCTGGTTCGAGTGGTTCCACCGGGCCCCCCCAGAGACCCGCGTGTCCCAGGCGAAGGACGGGAAGGCCTGAGCAGGGAGCCGCTCGGCCCAGCCGGTTAGGGACTGGCGTGACCTGCAGCTGGTTCATCGCTCTGCCTAGGAGATCTTAGGGTGGCGGCTGAAGCTCTTCCCTCTTCCCCTCCCCCAAAACACTGGAATAAACGTGGCTTTTTCTGAGCGCTGTGCCTGGCTTCTATCCTTGTCCTGTACGCCCCATAGTTCCATCTCCAGCCAATGCCCTAGAGCCACCAAGGAAAGACACCCTGTAGTGCCTGCCAGCTGGGGAAGCCGCTTTATTACTTAGTCTTGGCAAAGGAGGCCGCCTGCTGTCCCGTGTCAGGTGGGACATCCTGGGCCCTGCCTGGAAGGGGCACCAGGAAGCAGAGAGAAGTGAAGCCACAGTTGGCCAGGCCCCAAGCCCTGCTCTAGGCCCAGCCCTCTGAGTGTGTGTGTGTGGGGGGGGGGGATGGGGGGTAAAGGGATGGGGAGGGTCAGGGGAGGGGTAGCTAGCCTTCCGATGACTATTGACAGGGGTGCCATACAACACAGGCCCTGGGGCCTGGGGAGAGGTGATGCCCAGCAGTAGGCCCAGGGAAGGTGGCCTCCACCTTAGGTGACCTTCCTGGCTCAGACTAAGACCCTCCGTCCCTGGGACAGGAGCTCCAGCAGGTGAAGCAGGAGCTGCGGTGGGAGAAAGCCACCCAGCAGACTGGACCCAGGTGGCTGGATTTCGAGTTTTCTAGCAAAACCCTCCTTTGGGGATAGAAGATGACTCCAAGCCCCACCTCCTGGGGGTTCTCTGCTGCCCGCTGTCCAGCTTGGAAAGAAGTTCGACGGCGGGTAAAATGCTACCCCACAGTATCACAGGCGACAGAGAAATTGTCCATGAGAGGAAGAGTCAGTCAATGGATGTGGCAGCTAATTTACACTAATAAAAGAGAGAGATGCAAATTGACTGTACCTTCGTGATGCTCACCAGTGAATCAGGAGTGCGTATGCAAATTAACCCAACAAAGATGCCAGGTTAATTTGCATATGCAGGCACTGAATGGCCTGAGGTTGGGTGGGACACAGGTGTTCCACCCCACCCCAGCAGCTCCAGGCCTCTGGGCAGCGTGGGAAGGCAGAAAGGCGGCTCCAGCTGGAGCGAAGGTGGTGCTGGCAGCGAGGGGAAGGAAGGCCCATTCTTGCACAACTTTTCATGCATCGGGCCTCTAGTTGTTTTATATTGAGAAATTACCACTGCCACACCAGCCTGCAGTAGCCACCCCAGCCTGCAGTAGCCACCCCCTGCTCAGGCAGCAGCCATCAACATCCAGGCAAGACCCTCCACCAGCAAAAGGATCATGACTTGCTAAAGGCTCAGGTGCTATTTAGCAATTTTCAGCAATGATGTGTTTTAAATTGATATGTTGTTTTTTTAGACATAACGCTAATGCATACTTGAGGGATGGTAGCAGAAACATAACTTTATATGTGCTGAGAAGCTAAAACATGTGTGTGACTTGCTTCATCATGATACTCGCTTTATTATGGTGGCCTGGAACCAAAGCCACAATACCTGTGAGGTCTGCCCATACGTGGATGCACCTACAGGCAGTTAATTCAAGGGACAAGAGTAAAGCCAGGAAACCTGTGAGGGGGCCAGTGTGCTAACCCAGGCAGGAGGCGGTGCTGGTTGGACCAGGGTCAGAAAAGCTGAAGAGGTGGCTAAGGGGTCTGAGTCAGTGTCCTCTGAAGGACTTGCTGGGGGGTCACTGACGGGGTTAGCTTAGGGTTATAGGTGACCTCTCTCTCTGCCAGGCCATGTTCTAGGCATTTCCCAAAACATCCAGTCCTCACTCTAACCTTGGAGGTTAGATATGTTTCACATGTGAGGCAAGTTCATCGAAAGAAATGGGCGGCCAGGCTGGCGTGGCTCAGTGGTTGAGTGTCAACCTATGATCCCCAGTGTGGGGCATGCAGGAGGCAGCCAATCAATGATTCTTGCTCATCATTGATGTTTCTATTTATCTCTTCCTCTCCCTTTCTCTTTGAAATCAATTAAAAAAAAAATTTTTTTTTAAAGAACATGGACAAAGCTACTCTTTCTGAGAAGTGGCAGGCCCAGACTCTGGGACCCAAAGTTTAACCCAACAAAGACGCCAGGGGAGACTCTAAAGCAGTGGTTCTCAACCTTCCTAAGGCCGCGACCCTTGCATACAGTTCATGGGGTGGTGACCCCCAACCATGAAATGTTGCTACTGTTATGCATCGTGATGTAAATATCTGCATTTTCCGATGGTCTTAGGAGACCCCTGTAAAAGGGTCGTTCGAACCCCAAAGGGGTCTCGACCCACAGGTTGAGAACCACTGCTCTAAAGGCTAGGCATGCAGGAGGTATTCCTTATACCCGCTCCTCTGTTGAGCAGCAGCGAGACAGGACTGAGTGCTGGCACCAACTGCTCAAGTCACAACCTCATATAATCTTTGGAAGCCCTTATGTTTCAAGAGGAGAGTAGGCCCCACTATCCCAGCCCTGCCGCCCCCCTAATTTTACTCCTTGGTTCCTGAGCCCTTCACGTCCAGCTCAGGCAGTTAGTGTATCTTTCCCTCCCCTCCCCTCTCCCCTGGACCTACATTTATGCTCATAAACACATCCATGCCTATATTTTATTTTTTAAAAAATATATTTTACTGATTTTCTACAGAGAGGGATAGAGAGAAACATCGATGAGAGACATTGATCAGCTACCTCTTGCACGCCCCTTACTGGGGATGTGCCCGCAACCAAGGTACATGCCCTTGACCAGAATTGAACCTGGTCCCTTTCAGTCCTCAGTCCGACACTCCATCCACTGAGCCAAACCAGTTTCGGCCATATCCATGCCTTTAATAGTTGAGTCCCTTCTAAACAGTTGAACTCCTCTGCATCTTTCAAAACCCAGCTCATATGGCCCTTCTCTGAGCCCTGTCTTTTTCCCCTAGATAGAACTCATCACTCTGTTTAATCCTTTGTATCCCAAAACTTCCTTCCCACTGACGGTACACAATCTGGCACAGGGTGGGTGCTCAGGGGATATTTGATCCCTCAGTACTGGTTTTCCATGGCCTCTGTCCCCTATGGTTGGCCTATCTGCCCTCTGAGGTAACAGAGCCCTGTGTTTAGTGATCGCCATGGAGACTCCAATGAACAGCAGGGAAGGCCTGCTCCTAGCAACCACCACCCATTGGTCTTCAGCAGCTGTGCAGTGCAGAGCTGCACTCCTGGGCTTCAGCACACACCGGAGCGGTTCACGTGTTTTCTGACGTTCTAACAGAGTGGAGAGGTCAGGCAGGCACTTGCCCGGTGGGCTGGGGGGTCTGTCATGACCCAGCTTTCATCTTCCTTCTCCCGTTCAGAGTTGCTTGTGAGTGAAGAGTGCCCAGCCTGCACCCGGACCTTCTCTTCCTCCCTCCGTCACCAACATCTCTTGGGACCTTCTCTTCAGGTCAGAACCTGCAGTGAGTCCACACACCTGTGGCCTGGGGGTGCCATGGGGGCAGATGGGACGCTGCTGTGGGCTCTCGGGTGAGGGGCTGGGGGTGGGGAATGAAGACAAGAGCAGAAAACTCACTTGAAGGACATGGAAGATGTGGGCTTGTTTTCAACACCATGTGGGTGAGGTCCCATTTCTTTCCCGAGCCCCAGTTTCTCCATCTGTGAAAGAGGGTGAGTTCATACTTTCTCTAAACACCTCGCTGAGTCCTTGTGAAGACAGATCAACCTACCAGACTGCATAACAAATCGGCCACCACTTAGTGGCTTAAGACAACACTATTATCTCAGTTTCTGTGGGCCAGGAATACAGGTGCAGCTTCAGTGGGTCCTCGGTCCCAGGTTCGCTCACAGGCTGGGGCTTCAGTCTCATCTCAAGGCTCAACTAAAGAGGGACCCCTTTCCAAAGCCCCTCACAGGGTAGGAGGTTGAACTGAGAGCCTCCGTTCCTCATGAGCTGTTGGCCATGTTGGCCATGAGGGTGGCCTCTCTGTTTCCTGCCCTGTGGGCCATTCCAAAGGGCAGCTCATCACATGGAAGCTGCTTTCGTCAGAGTAACGGAGCCAAGAAGAGCCAGAGAGAGTGTGAACAAGACAGAACCAGATGGGAGATGGGGTGTCCCATCACTTTTGTCATATTCTCTTTGTAAGAAAGAAGTCAGTAAGTCCAGCCCACAGATGGAGCGGTTAGTGGAATTAATACCAAGGAATAGGGGACACTGGAGCTGTGTTAACTGTCCTGTCTCACCCTCGATAATAAACGTCCCTTCCACATGCAATATACATTCATCCCCTTCCAAGATCTCCAAATATCTCATCTCATTGCGGCCATCTCCTTAATATCTAGATGCTTTCTTTTTTTTCTTTAATTTTTTAAAATATATATTTTATTGATTTTTTACAGAGAGGAAGGAAGAGGGATAGAGAGTTAGAAACATATATGAGAGACATCGATCAGCCGCCTCCTGCACGCCCCCTACTGGGGATGTGCCCAAAACCAGGATACATGCCCTTGACCGGAATCGAACCTGGGACCTTTCAGTCCGCAGGCCAACGCTCTAGCCACTGAGCCAAACAGGTTTCGGCTCTAGACTCTTTCTATAAATCAGGCCCAGGTGTGGATGAGACTCTTTGGGTGTTGTTTCTTTTCTTTTTCTAAAACAAGACATGCTAATAAGACAGTCTTCAGGGTTTCCAACTCTCTACCTGCAGGTCACAGATGCATTTGATGGGGCATGTGTTTTATTTATTTATTTTTATTGATTTCAGAGAGAGGAAGGAAGAGGGAGAGAGAGAGAAACATCACCGATGAGAGAGAATCATTAATCAGCTGCCTCTTGCATGCCTTCCAACCAGGGATCAAGCCCACAACCCTGGCATGTGCCCTGACCAGAAATCGAACTATGACATCTTGGTTCACAGGTCATCGCTCAATCACTGAGCCACACCAGTCAGGCAGGTGCTGTTTTTTGAGTTTAGTGCTCCATCAGGAGGTCTGTGAAATTAAGTTATCTTCCCTGAACACACCTGGCATACAACAGTGCAGCAGGCATAGGGTAAGAGCTGCTGACATTCCTATTCAAATAAGAGGAAAATGGAAACACAAAGTCACTGGTCCAGAGCAGTTCTTAAATCTGGTCAGGCAAATGTTAGACTTCCTTTGCTTTCTTTTTCTTTTCATTTTTAAAAATGTATTTTATTGTGTTTTTTTACAGAGAGGATAGAGAGTTAGAAACATCGACGAGAGAGACACATCAGTCAGCTGCCTCCTGTACACCTCCTACTGGGGATGTGCCCAAAACCAAGGTCCATGCCTTTGACTGGAATCGAACCTGAGACCTTTCAGAGCCAAACTAGTTAGGGCTTGACTTTCTATTAGGTTTCAAGACATGGGAATATTTCTCCATGGCTCTCAGCTCTGCCCTATGGACCCTTGCTTCCACGCTCTAAGTTACCCTTAAAAAAAAAAGAGAGGTAGTGCGTGTTTGCAGCTGTGTGGGTTTTTTTAGACCATTTCTGTCCGTAGAATTAGGAAGTCCACTGGTTTCTCTTACTTTGTACTGTCTCTGTCCCTTTCACCCCACGCTGGCAGTGCTTTTGTCGATATAGTTTTCCCAAACACTGTGACATTGTTCTGTACCTCTCAATTGGCACTCCTGCTGAGAGTTAGCACCCTTCAGCTTCCTAGAGGCCCTATTATTTCATTAGGAGAGTCCGTGAGGCATATTTTTAACTCTGTTAAGGGCCCATTGTGTGACTGAATAATACTCTGATTCTTTCACCTTTCTAAAGTTTTAACTAAAGGTTGTACAGTCACCCTCTTGGTTACATTTTCCTGAGAGCACTCTGAAGCCTTTCCTTTCTTTTTAAAAAAAATTACATTTTATTATTGACAGTGTTACAGTCCCATTTTTCCTCTTGAAGGCTTTTCTTAACTTTAGCATCTTTTGGCATTTGGAGAGGATGAGACTTTTCAAAACTCTTAAGTCCTGCCTTATTTTCCTTTAACAGTTCCTTCTTCAGTCTTTCTCTCTCTCCTCACTTCCATTATAAGCAGCAAGAAGAAACCAGGAGGCACCTCCAGTACTTGGTTTGGAAATCTCCTTTGTCAGATCACCCAGCTCATTAGTCACAGGCTCTGCTTTCCACAGAACTCCAATGGTGTCCCTAAGTTTCTGTTACTACATGACAGGACACTTCTTCTCCAGGTTCCAATCACATGTCCCTCACTCCCCTGTGCACCTTCAGCGGCAGCATCCTCCAAGTCCGGACTTCTATCACTGGCCCCTTTAACACAATTTAGGCCTCGTCTGTCACGTTCCTCAGAATCCTTCCAGGCTCCGCCCACTGCGTGGTTCCAAAGCCACTCCCACATATTTAGGTATTTGGTACAGCAGCACCCCATCCTTGGTACCAAAATATCAGTTAGCTATTGTTGCATAATACATCACCACAAAGCTCAGCAGCATAAAACCACGTGCTTAAAAAAAAGAAAACAACAGGCAAATTATTACCTCACCGTTTCTCAGGGGCAGATCCTGGGTGTGGCATGGCTGGGTCCTCTGGCTCAGCGTCTCCCACAGGCTATAGTTAATGTATCAGCCGGGCTGTGTCCTCATATGAAGGCTCAACTGGGGAAGGATGGTTCAGGTGGCCGGACTTGATGAGTTACTGATTGAATCCTGCTGGACGAAGGGTCTCCATTCCTCCCCAGCTGTTGGTCAGAGGCCCCCTCTGTTCCTCACACCTGAGCCTCTCCATAGGGCAGCTCAACACACGGCAGCTGCTTCCGTCAGAGCGAGCAAGCCAAGAGGAGCCGGAGAGAGAGTGTGAATGAGACAAAAGCCACTGGTCTAATTTAGAAGTGATATTCCCTCACTTCCGTCATATTCTTATTTTTAAACAATAGGTTTTATTGATTTTTTACAGAGAGGAAGGGAGAAGAATAGAGAGTTAGAAACATCCATGAGAGAGAGACATTGATCAGCTGCCTCCTGCACACCCCCTACTGGGGATATGCCCGCAACCAAGATACATGCCCTTGACTGGAATTGAACCTGGGATCTTTCAGTCCGCAGGCCAACACCCTATCCACTGAGCCAAAGCGGTTTCAGCCCGTCATATTCTTTTGATCTGAAGCAAGTTGCTGGGTCCAGTCCACATTTAAGGGGGGCGTTTTGCACAATGTGTGAATACTGGGGGAGGGAGGAAGAGGAGGGAAAAGGGAGCGTGTAGGAATCATTGACAGTTACATCAGAACCGGCACAATCACCAAACAATTTAGTAAAAAATTAATAAGGCGTTTTTCTTAGTGATTCTTCAAGATGATAAAATTAATCCATTTCTTAAACTGCTCCGAGCTTGCCGGCCGAACGACTTGCTGGGTGACCTAAGACAAGTCCCTCTCCTTCTCTGGCCTCAGTTTCCTTATCCATAAAACGAAGCCGTTGAGTTAGCTTCTCTCAAAGATCCCTTCTAGCTGGACTAAACATCTTACATAATAAATGGTTTTATTTTAAAAAGTCATGAAAACCTTTTTAAAAAAGTGACAAAATCAGAGAATACAAATAAGAAAAAGATCACCTCGGAAACAGGAACACAAACCTAAAAGGTGCAGAGGCTTTTGAAGATGCCGGAGCAGACCCCCCAATTAGGCCCGGGGGCTGTCCTGGGAGGAAAGACACCAGAGTGGGGTCCTGCTTCCGGCTCCCCTCCACACTGGCCAACATGCTTCCCTTCACGAGAGCTGGAATGGCCAGCCAGTAAAATGCACAAAATCCTATTTGCAGGGAGGCAGATAGTCCCCAGATGGGGAACCTGGGGCAGGTCCCCACAGCCAGGGCAGTGTTGGAGGTGTAGATGGGGGAGGAGGAGGAGGAAGAGGAGCCGAGGCTCCAAGCTGCCTGAGAAAGGTTTTGGGGGGCATCGCTGGTGTGGGGGTGACCAGGGCTTCTAGAAAGAGCAAAGCCTGCAGGGGTCCGGGAGGCAGGCCCAGTGCCAGGGGCGATGGGTGGATGGGGCAGGGGACCCTTGAGTGCCAGGGGGCACTGGGATCAGCGTCACGGAGGGGCCTCTGGTGGGGGGCTGGGCAGATGGCCGCAGGTCTCCCTGTTCCGCTTTCTCGAAGCCTCTGTGACATCTGAGACGACTGACAGGCTGTTTCTTTGTCCCCAGCATTAAGCTTGGAACAAGAATCCATGGAGCTGGGCCATCGAGCAGGTAGGACGGGCCGAACAGGGACACACTGACCCGGAACGCTCAATGCAAACACAGGGCTTCCAGAGGAACTCCCCAGGGGCAGCAGGGACCGCCCCCTCCTCTCCCTCGGTCTTTTTTTAAAAAAATATATTTTATTGATTTTTCACAGAGAGGAAGGGAGAGGGATAGAGAGCTAGAAACATCAATGAGAGAGAGAGACATCTATCAGCTGCCTCCTGCACGCCCCCCCACTGGGGATGTGCCCACAACCAAGATACATGCCCTTGACCGGAATCGAACCTGGGACCTCCCAGTCCACAGGCCGATGCTCTATCCACTGAGCATTCCTGGGAGACAGAAGGAAAAGGGAAGGGAAGGAATATCCCTGCACCGGGCCTCAGTCTCCCCGTGAGCAGGAGGAGGGGCCGTGGCGGATGGTGGGTGCTGAGTGCACTCCGCCTCCACTCCTCTCCAGAGGGGTCACCATCCCCATCGCCGAAGCCTCAGTTTCCCCGGAGGTGCCTCTGGCTGAGCTGCCTGCTCCTGGGGACAGAGCCCAGGACAAGGGGAGGGGAGGGTCTGGCCTCTCAGACTTGAGTGCAGTGTTACTGAGTCTGAGCCTCCTCACTCACGAGGAACTCCGCCTACTTCCCAGGCACGGGCTCTCTGCTGGGTGCTTGGGGAGGCCCAGGACTGACTCACCCTGGACCCCACCTTAATGACTGCCCCCCAGGAAGGAGGAGAAACAAGAGGGTTTCAAGCTCTCAGGGATGGAGAGAGGGAGAACCGGGGAGGAGAAGCCAGGGGGAGACTGGCGGAGCATGTGGGGGGCAGAGTTGTGAGGTGGAGAGGAGGGAGCTGGTCCCTCAGGCTGGCAGCTTGGCGTGGCTGAGGCTGCAGTGAAAGGAACGGCAGAATTGTGATTTAGGGAGGAGGTGTGGGGCGGAGGGGTGGGCCTTCTAGGTGGCAGCACCAGGGGGGGGGGCAAATGCTGGGAGGTGGGACATCCTAGGTTGTCACGGAGATTGAGAAGAGGATGGAGAGGAGACACCACAGGCTGGGAGCAGGAGGCCCCGGGACTAGGAGTCAGAGCAGGAATGAGAAGGGGAGGGGGAAAGGGAGGGGTGCACTGTGAGGGGGTACCACTAGGCTGGGTTGACAGAGAAAGAGGAGGGAGGTGAGGGCTGGGGAGCAGCTCAGAATGGGGAACAAAGACGGGGGCCCAGGTCCAGCTCTGGTCCGCTCCAGCCGTGGGACTCGGCCAAGCCCAGCAGTGCCCTGTGCCAGCTCCCAGGGCCGCGGAGATCCACACGGGACCACCCTGTCCGGTGGGAACTGGCAGCTGAACGGCCTTCTCTCCTTGTCTCTTTCCCTGTTTCCCACCCGCTGGCTCCCTGACCTCTCTGTTCCCGCCCCTTTTTCTGCTGGATCTCTGGGGCTGTCTGTTCCCCCTCCCTGCTGTCTCCCTGCCTGCCTGCCACTCTGCGTTTGTCTGCTGCCTCCTTTTCTCCCTCCCTCCCTCCCTCCCTCCCTCCCTCCCTCCCTCGTCCCTCTTACCAGGTACAACCATGTTGACCAGGGCCCATCTGAATAGCAAGGAAAGCCAGCAGGACACGGACCCCAGGAGAACTGCCCACAGCCCCTTGGAGACCTCCAGGTTCAAGTGCCAGACCCCAGTCTCCTCGCAGGCCTCCCTGAACCAAGAAGGCGGCCCCCAGGGGCAGGCCTACCCGGAGGGGATCTGTCCTCCCGGCTCAGCCGTCAGCCAGGGCTCCGCTGGGATGGAGTCACGACC
>PVJN01033181.1:0-23616 GCA_004026805.1 Lasiurus borealis | reverse complement strand
CCTACCCCAGTAGGACTGCTGGCTCCCAACTGGTTGTCTGCCTGCCTGCCATCCTGATTGCCTCTAACCACTTCTGCCTGCCAGCCCGATCACCCCCTAACCACTCCCCTGACAGCTGGATTGCCCCTAACTGCCTTCCCCTGCAGGCCTGGGTCCCCCCAACTGTCCTTCCCTGCAGGCCCAGTTGCCCCCAACTTCCTTCCTCTGCAGGCACAGTTACCCCCAACTGCCCTCCCTTGCAGGCCTGGTCCCTCCCAACTGCCTTTCCCTAATGGCCATCTTGTGGCAGCCATCTTGTGTCTACATGGGGGCAGCCATCTTGTGTGTTGGAGTGATGGTCAATCTGCATATTACTCTTTTATTAGATAGGCTTCTTCTTTCAAGTCTCTTTAGTTATAGCTTTCCCCTTGGAAGCAAAATTCAGAACTTGGACTGGCCTCTGAATACCTTTAGGTTGATTCACACAGATAATTATGAATGCCAGCAAGGCGTGAGCAGTTCACATTTCAGTGGAGAATGTGTTTGGTCTCATATTTGGATGCAGAAAAGAGGAGGAGATACTTACAAGCAAGTGACAGCTGAGCCTCCTTTCCAATTGGTGCTTCTCATATCATGATCCAAGAGGAGCAATAGCAATTCAGTAGGACTAGTCAGAATTCTCACAATATAGAAACAAGTGTGATGCTAGAACCAATATTGAAAGAACCAACAGTGATAATAATCAAAGTAAATACGTTTTAGTCCTCAAAAGCCACTGATAAGGGAGTTACCTTTAGGGTGTGGGGACATTCAGAGAATGATTAAAACAAACAAAAAAAAAAAGATGTGTTTTTTTTTAGGTTAGTATTCCCAGAATTCTGGAGTTCCCAAGATCAGGCTATTCTGTGGGAGAGTATCTGGTTAGTGTTTAAAGGTACATAAGTTGCACTCATTTGTTCAATAAATATGTATTAAGGACTTACTATGTGCCAGGCATTAGGGATACAAAGGATGAGATGAACAAAACAAAATTTTTGTCCTTGGAGAACTTACAAATAAATCAATAAAAATTTAAGAGCCCTGGCCAGTATGGCTCAGTTGGTTAGAGCATTATCCTGTACACCAAAAGATTGCAGGCTCAATCCCTGATTGGGGCAGACTAGGGAAGGAAACCGATCAGTTTCTCTTTCACATTGATGTTTCTTTCTCTCTCTCTCTCTTACCCTGTCTCTAAAAATCTAAAAGCATGTCCTCAGGTGAAGATTTAAAAAAAAAATTTAAGATCACTTCAATGGTGATTAGTGCTATGAAGAAAATTAAGCAAGGTAGTCAGTGACTGGAAGGTAAGTGTGCCCCTGTCAGCTGACTGACTGGCAAGGTGGGTTCTCTCAGAAAGTGACATGTGAAGAAGTCCTGCATGATGAAGAGGAGGCATTCAAACACAGATCTTAGGCAGAGTTTTGCAAGTAGAAATAGCCACAAGTGCAAAGGCCCTAAGATTGGAATGAGCTTGATGTTTTCCAAGGGCAAAAGTTGTTTATCTGTGTTCTCTGGTAGCTCTCTTAGCATGTTTTAAGCAATTCTTTGGGTTCTTTGTCAGGCAATTTCAGATCTCCATTTCTGGGAGCCAGTGACTGGAAGTTTCCTGTGTTCCTTTGATGGAGTCAGCTTTCCCTGATCCTCTGTGATCCCTGCAGCCTTGGAGAGATGTCTGCACATTTGAAAAAGCAGTTGCCTCTTTTAGGCTGTAAGGACTGTGATTTAAATAAATAAATAAATAAATAAATAAATAAATAAATAAATATGACCCTGGGTCTAGCAGTACAGAGTGCCAAACACAGGAGCATGTGGCAGCTCCCTGTCTGGTGACCAGGATATGGGTGGGGCCTAGAGATTTGTCTGCTCAGTCCATTGGAGTCCACACCTTTGACAGCTGTGTGGTCTTTGGCAAGAACTGAGGCTGCAAGGGTTCCTGGGGATCTCAGTGATGCCTGCAAGTCCAATGGTTGGGACCGGGGAAAACAGGAGTGGTGGTCAGAGTTAGTGATCTGCATGCACTCAGCTGCAGGGGCTGGCAGCAGGTGCTGCAGTGACAGGAAGCAATTACAGACATAGTGATGGGGCCCATGTTGTCACTTTGCACTATTGTGGCTACTAGATAATGCCATGGGTACTCTGCATTGGAGGCGAGTGTTGGGAGTCTGTCAGGAGCATATAGGTGTGCAGTTGTAGGGCTAGCTTCAGTTGATCCTGGTGGTACAGGCCAACTGAGAGGAGACAGGGTTGAATTTAGGCCCACAAGCAGCTAGCAATGTTCCCTCCTTCAGCCCACAATCTCTTCATAGGTGTGCACATAGCAGGTGCAAGTTAGAGGTGTGCAGCTGAGTGAACTGGTTGCCGATGAGCCCAGTCATACAAGCCAATGACAGGCGATAGGGCCAAATCTGGGCCCACAAGCAGCTATGTGAGCCTTGATTGTCAGCATGCATTTCCATGGCTACAGTATCTTCCCACGGGTACACGCACGTTAATGGAGGCCAGTGACAGCTGTCAGGCCAGAGGCTGCAAGTGCACAGCTGGAAGGGCTAGCCCCAAGGGAGTGCATGCACAGCATCCACTGGGGAAGTCTAGAGTGGCATCTTAGACTCACATAGCTGCAGAGGCCTGGACTGGCTGCCCGAGAGGGTCCTCGCTCTTTGGGAGCAGAGGGAAGAGGGGCAACAGGGAGAGACCCAGGCGACTGTAGTCAGTGAATGAGAATATCTGTACTCATAAAATCTGCAGGTGGTCTGTGGCAGTTGTGCTGGCCCCTGATTTCTTCCATGAAGCAAGCTGCCAGGGCCATCTGCAGAGCAGGTCCCTGGGAAATACAATTGCTTCCACTGCCTGGCTTACATTGGTAGCCCCTGCTCTTTTTCTTCTTTATTCCTAGTTGTCCCTCTACTTCTCAGCTTTACTGGGGGAGGGGAGGGGTGAAGTAGTGCCACAAAAGGCTAGGGAAGTTCATTGTTCACCCCACTGTCCTTTTCCCTTTCCAGATGGAAGTTCCCTCTTGGGGCTGAGCAATGCCAGCCTGGCTAATGGGATGATGCAAGCAAAATAAAGCTGTTCCTCCTTTTTTGCGTGATTATTGTCAGTTTTTGTTCCATTGTGTTGCTGAAGTGTCTTATTTATGGGTAGCTGTTTAATTGTTAACCTTTGGGGAGAAGGAGTCTGGGGTCTCTATACTGCAGTCTTGGTAACATCTGACTCCTAGGTTTTTGTCCTAAAAAACTGGGCACATGGTGAAACCCTTCCCTGAAATGGAAGCAGTAAAGATCAACATAGGAACACATTTGATAGGAAGAGTTACAGGTTTGTTTTGACTTGTTACCTTTGAGATGTTTAGTGGATTGCAAAGAATATCCAAGAGAAATTATCAAACAGGCTTGTGGACATTAGATTCTGAACCTTAGGAGCTTTAAAGATTTACTAGAGGCCCAATGGGTGAATTCATGCACAGATGGGGTCCAGCTGGCCCAGCCCCAATCGGGGCAGCTTGGGACTGGGCCTGTCAGGGGGAGGAGGAAAAAGCAGGAGGTTGACTGGCTGGCTGGCCCGATTGGGGCCCAATCAGGGCCTGGCCGGCTGGGGGACGTGGCCGAGGGTGATTGGCCAGTAGGGCCCATCCCTGATTGGGGTGGGTGGCTGATTGGAGATGGGAGTGGCTAGGGGGAGGGGCCATAGGCAGTTGGCCAGCCAGCCCTGCCCCTGATTGGAGTGGAGAGCCAATCTAGGGTGGGGTTGGGCAGGAGGAGGGGCTGTAGGAGGTTGGCTGGCCAGCCCCACCATATTGGAGTGGGAAGGGAAGCAATCAGGGGCAGGGCCGGCTGAGGGGGAGGGTCCACAGGAAGTTGGCTGGCCAGCCCCACACCCCAACCAGGCAGGTATGCTGCGCAGTGGGTGTCATAGCAACCAGTCATTCATTCAGGCTGTTATGGCCAACCAGTCATTCTGGTTGTTATGGTGTTACAGTTGCTGGCTCTTTATATATAGAGATTTTCTGCCCTAACAGGTCATGTTTCTGTAGAAACTGTAGACCAGGAAAATTAAGTAATCTGATCAAGATCCGTAGCTTAGAAATGGGAGATGTCCACTCGTTTCCAAGGAAAACTTGGACCCTGAAACAAAGAAACTATATCATCCCATCTGACTCTCTCCCACTGAGCTGCATGTAAAGGCTTTGAGGGTTCATGTAGAGATAAAGCTGTATATTAGTGGTTTACTTTTCTTCTACAAAGTGATAAGAAGCAAGAGAGAGAGAGAGAGAGAGAGAGAGAGAGAGAGAGAGAGAGAGAGAGAGAGAGAGAGAGAGAGAGAGAGAGAGAAGGGCTAATTAGTGTTGGCTAATTCACCCTGAATGTAGTAGGTTTTAGCATGCACTAATTTAACCTTCATGGCTTAACCATTTATAAGTGACTATGATTCCCATGATAGGCTGTGATTTTGCTAAGGTTCCAAATTTGCACCAAGGTCCTGTGAGGCTTATATGTGGGAATGAGTCTCTTCACCAGCTAGTGAGCCCCGCTGTCTGCCCAGTATCTGGATCTCAAGTTCGCCCCATTGTTTCTACTTGTCTTCTTGTACATGAGGACTTTTGTAAATACATAACAATAAAAACCTCCATAAAGAAAGAAGTTGAAAGGATTCAAGCATAACTTCAGTATTATATTTATTAGGTTTTTGGAGATTCAGAGTAATTGTTTAAATATTTTAGTGCTGCCTTATTGTATCTTCTGGGGGAAATCATGTTTAGGAATCCCAACTTTCTAAAACATATTCCTTACAACTGTCAGGGGCTCATGCTATTATTTATTTAAATGCTAGGAGATCTCTTAATTCTAGACCCAAAAGGCATTCATTTATCACGAGGAAATGTTGAGACAGGCAAGAAAATGGAAAGAGGTGAAGGCAAACTATGAGCGTATTTGGTAGTACATACAGCTCTCAGTTGGCTACACTCGGTGGTCACATGGCTGCCCGATATTGGCGATGTGAATAGGACAGCTGTTGCGGTTTCAACAGACGCTCCACCAATTTAACAGGACTTATGGATCAATGTAGTTGATAATCTGCACCAAGAGAATATGTTGCTAAAGAAATTTTTAGGATAGAACATATACAAATGTTGCTTTTTGGTTAAAAAATGTAGAAGTTCAACCCAACATCAAACTTCTGAATTTGACACTACACACATATAGCAATGGAAAATCAAAAGCAGATTCTCAGCAGGTGCATTCTGAATAGCATGTTGAGGTCATAAATGCGAGATGAGTTGGCAGTACCTTAGTGTGGGCTCACCGAGGCTATTACACAAACTGCTACTAACATCTGTCCCAGAACGAGGGAAGTGGGTGCATTCCCCCCTGCCAGTCTACATTTAAATGATCCTCCTTGTTCAATTTAGACCTGGAACCTACACAAATCATCCAAAGATGAACTTTGATTCTTTAGGCTAGGTTAGGATAATGGGGATGGGGAAAAAACAGAAAGGTACTAAAGAGAGAGATTATAGCATTTACCTAGACTCTGGTTGTATGTGAGTGTATATTTAAATTTTCTTCCTAATTGAAAGGTAATACTTGCTGTATAAAGAAAAAATATCCAAACAGTCCATAAATGCATAAAGTAAAAAAAATTGAATTGTCCTTTCTCCCAAGTCCTATTTCCAAAAGGAACCGCAATTAACACATGGTGTACATTTCCACAAGCTTTTCTCTATACTTTTGCATATATGTTATGTATACATGTTTACATATGGATAGAAGGAGAAAAGGCTTTACGTTTCTTTTCAAAAATAGGGTCATACTTCACATATTGTAGTGTAGCTCTCTGTTTTCACCTAATACATCATGAACACCATTCCATGTCCACTCGTGGAAATCTACTTCATTTTTTAATGCTTTGAAAACATAGGACAAATATTCCACAAATTGTACCATAATTTATTTAAAGGCCTCTGGACTGAAGGGCCTTTAGATTGTTTCCAGTTCTTAGCTATCAGTATTGCAAGCAATGTCTCATGGTAACATCATATAGCAGTGTATGCTAGTGAAAGTATTTCTGTAGGACCAATTCTTATAGGAACTGCTGGGTCAATATGTTCCCTTCTGTTGTGAATGCAAAGAGAGAAGCAGTGGCTGCAGCCTGATTTCTCCTGCTCTCTAGGGTCCAGAACCTCAGTCGAGGAATCCAGGACACACTGGCAGAGAAAGGGGCTACCATCTCACATGGTGTGGCGTCTCCAAAAGCTTTCCTGACTAGAACTAATCTCTTCCCTGGCCTATTCAAAAGCCTGGAATTCCCAGAAGAAAACTAAGGTCTTTAGTAGGCTTCTGCATCCCTCTTCAATGGAGCAATATCCTTACACACTTTGAGAGCGGTAACATCCTCGCAGCTGCAATATTGGCAGGGAAGTATGTATCTAGTTTAATCAACACATCTTTTTCTTGTAAGGCTTGGTGAAAATCTTTATGCAATGTTATTTTTCTCTCCTTGAGATTTTCGGGGATTGGATTAATTTGCCTTTCTAAACCTCAGGATGTTTTGATGCCTAAGAATCATAAAGCACTCTTATATCTTGCCCAACATTTACTAGCTGGATATTTTACATATAATGGGCTTCTTTTAGAATAGCATCTCATCTCCCTCCCAACTATCCAGTGAGTCAGGCAGGGCAAAGAGTACTTTGTTTTTATAAATGAGTACGTTGAGATTTGGGAATGTTAAGGGACTAACCTGGGACACATGAGGCATACTGTCAGAATGTATCAGTGAGGAGCTCATCAAATGATAGATTTTGAAGCTGTTTGAAATGGGACTGAATTTTAACTGATCTTAGGAGATATTGTGAAAGGTTAAGATAGGGCGTTTTCTGCCATTTTGCTTAAACACTGTTGTTTTCTCTTTACTCAGTTCTTAAAACATGAACTTTTCCTTATAAAACATTTACTTTTCCTTATAAAATCAAAGTGTTTCTTAAAATTAAGTTCATTAAAAGGTCTGATTGGCCTCATGATACTTAAACTGAGGTTTTATTCTACTAAAACCACCAAGACTATCATATGCACATTTATCAGCAGTGGATACATCAGCCAAATTAACAAGGCAAGCTGATGCCACCAGCGGTAACATTACCAAGTGCTAAGCTGTCCTTTATTGGTCATCCATCTAAGATGTACTCGTGTTAACTCATTTAGTACTCACAATAACCCTGTGAGGTGAGTTTCGTTATTATTTCTCTTTTGTACACACACAAAAATAATGAGGTTCTGACCCATTGAGTGGTTTGTCCAGTATAGCCAGGAAGTGTCTCAGCTGCGTTATAAACTCCCTTGGTCTGACTCCACCATCCATGCTCTTAAGTCACGGGGCTGTACTGCTATATCAGAGTGGCATTTTTTTTTTCACTGTCCTGGGTCATGCTCAAATACTTCAGAAATCAAGTGGCTTCAGGAACCAAATACTTTAAACTATAACTTATAGATAGTAAGCTCAATATAAATGTAACTCTGAGAAGCCAACAAGACATTTGTAACAATTCAATTTCCTCAAAACCCCTACTCTCGGCTTTAATCGCCTTTCCTGTAGGCCAAGAAAAATAATGGAAGGAATTCATTTAATTTTATTATATTAATATTCCTTAGTGAGCTGTACCATCACCCGCTGAATCTTACCCACTGGTTCAAATTTCATCTAAATGTGGCCTCTAGGACAACATTCTCTTTTTATCTATTAAAGCAGTGTTCAGTTACATAGTTGTAGGAAACTTTGGTCCTTTTTATCTTGAGGCTTAATAGGCTTGATTGTTTTTATTAGCAATAGTCCTATTTCAAAGCATTCTTCCCATTAGTATTTAATATTTTTATAAACTGAGATCTAATCTCAGCAATGCTACCAAAGTTTAATCACAATTTCTCAAATCTATTGGAGTCATTATATACAATCTCCAGCCACAGGACTTGGGTTCAAATCCTAGCTCTCCCACTGACCAGCTGTGTGCTCTTGAGCAAATTACTTAATTGTCTTGTGCCTTTACTTCTTCATCTATAAAGTACTATTTGTTATTAATATTAGTCAGGTTTCTACATAGGCTATATGTAGGTACAAATGTAGACAGAGATTTATTATGAGAGATTGGCTCATGCAGTTATGAAGACTGAGAAGTCACCTGACCTGCCATCTGCAATCTGCAAGTGGGTAGTTCTAATAAAACACAGGCCTGAAAACCAATAGAGGAGCCAATGATGTAAATCTCAGTCCAATTCTGAAAGCCCAAGAACCAGGAATGACAATATCTAAGGACAGTAGAAGTTGAATGTCCCAGATCAAGCAAGTAAAGCAAATTCATCTTCCTGTTTCTTTGTTCTACCCAGGCGCTTAGTAATTGCCTGATGCCCACCTGGAATGGTGAGGGCAATCTCCTTTATTCAGTCTACTGACTCAAATGTCAATCTCTTCCAAAAACAACCTTACAGACACATCCAGAAGTAATGTTTCACCAATACCTGGGCACCCCTCAGTCCAGTCAACTTGACACATGAAATTAATTGTCACATTTAACCTCAAAGGGTTGAGAATTTATTGAGTATTTACTATGCCAGGCATTGGTCAAAGCTCTTTATATGTGTTATTCTTTCAATTCTTGTGACTACTAAAGTACTAATATTATCCCCAATTTAACAATAGGGAACAAAAATCACAGCATGGTTAAGGAACTTGTCCAAAGAAAAAAATCAAAAGCTAGTAAACAGTAGAGCCTAGCTATGAACCTAACTTATCTGGTTATAAATCTACAGTCTTTGTTGCTGCTACACATGGCACTTTTAAAATTAGTTTAAAATAGGAACAAACTTCCAAACCCACTTTTCAAAAGCAAACATGCTCTCCCACTGTTTCCCACTTTGACCTCCTGTCTATGAGTAGCTGGAACAACCCTCGTTTGCCATTCAGATGACCCTGGTGTTCTACCCACATACCCTGAGATTCAAATGAGTTAAACATGGGATTGATTTATTTCTATAACTCCAACTCATCCAAATCCGCTAATCTACCACCATATTAACACCATTTGTCCTAGTAGATGTTTGATAAGGGCTCATGACAGAACAAAACTCCTGCCAGAAGCCCATGCAGTGATACAATCACTGTAAACATTTTCTCCCTCCTCAGATAAAAGTTTATGACAGAAACTTGGAGAATGGTTGAGGAGTAAAATTTTATAATGAAAATATATATATACATACATGCATTATGTATGGTTAATTGTATAGATAAAAAGACAAAAGCAGAAATGTGCATTGCTATATTGAATGTGAAAATCATTTTTATTACTCTCAAGACTTTAAAACAAAATAAGAAAGCAGACCAACTTAGAGAACAATACCTCAAAAGATACTTTAAAAATGAGTTTGGTAGCCACATCATGCTATTTGCTACAATAGACCTCAATTTTCTTTTTCCCTCTCAATAAAGTCAGTCAGATGCCCAAGTGCAATCCTTTGCATGCTATTTGAAGTGAATCAAATCCTTTCAAGAAGAGAGCGTTGGGTTGGGACAAATTGTGGGAATCCATTTTGTAAAGGCCAAATATTGTGTACTAAAATTTGAACTTTGTGATTACTTCACAGTTTTCTAAGTGGAGAAGCATGCTTCTTGAATGATGCTTTAAAAAAGAAAATAAAAGGATAACCAACAACAAACATTGTTTTCTGGGCTGATGAGAAAATAAATGTTTAAAAACACTGGCTAAGCCCTGACTGGTTTGGCTCAGTGGATAGAGCGTTGGCCTGCAGACTCAAGGGTCCCAGGTTCAATTCTGGTCAAGGCCATGTACTTTGGTTGCAGGCACATCCCCCGTGGGGAATGTGCAGGCGGCAGCTGATTGATGTTTATCTCTCATTGTTGTTTCTAACTCTCCCTCACCCTTTCTCTCTGTAAAAAATTAATAAAATGTGAGGAGAATCCAAGATGGTGGCATAGGTAAACACCTACATTGCTACCTCGCACAACAATTTCAAAACTACAACTAAATGACAGAATGGACATCATCCAGAACCACAGGAAAGCTGGATGAGTGGAAATTCTACAACTAGAAGGAAAGAGAGGGGCTCACAGAGACCCAGAGGAGCTGCAAAAAGCTGAGGTATGGAGACGTGCGTATGGAGAGAGCAGGTGCCAGAGAACCTGGCTGGCTTTCTCTGGCAGGAGGGAGACAGAGACTCTCAATGGCATTGAACCCCTTATCCTACGACAATAAACCCCAGATTCAGCCAAAACTCATACGAGGGGAGTTTGGACTGTGAAAAGGGAGAGGTGCATGGAAATTTAGCGGAGTCGCAAAAGATCAGAAGTCTGGTGGTGTGCACAGCACTGTGCACAGAAGACTGAATGCTGATTGTGCCGCTGGCTTTCACGAGTGGGCAGGAGACAGACCCTCCCAACTGTGCCACTTCTAACTCCACTAAACCCCAGTTTTGGGCGAAACCCTGGGGACCCAGACTCATATTGTCCCGGAGCGCAGGGAGCCTGAGGAGCAGCAATCTAGAGGCACTGCGAAAGCGTGCGCACCCCTCCAGCGATTACCCAGTCATGTGAGACTCAGGGGCTGTGGAGGGTGAGGCGACTGGAAGGCAAGGCGGTCCCTTAAGCCCTGAAACTCCACCCATCCCAAGCTCAATAGAGAGGGTTTTGCAGTTTTGCAAGTCTGGTATCATAAGGCTGAATCCAACACAGAAGTTCTCCCACATAGTGAAAATGCAGAAACAAGGGAAGAGATCACAAACAAAAGAAATGGAGGAAAACAAACGACTGGATATAGAGTTCAAAACCACACTTACAAGGTTTTTCAAGAATATCCTAGAAAAGTTGGATAAAGTTAGCGAGACCCAAGAGGAGATGAAAAAGATCCAACTAGAGATGAAAAAGGACCAACTAGAAATTAAATATACACTGACTGAAATAAAAAATATTATACAGAGACTTAACAGCAGATTAGAGAATCGCAAGAATCAAGTCAAAAATTTGAAATATGAAGAATCAGAAAACACTCAACTGGAAAAGCAAGAGGAGAAAACAATCCAAAAATGTGAAGATAATGTAAGGAGCCTCTGGAACAGCTTCAAGCTTACCAACATCAGAATTGTGGGGGTGCCAGAAGAAGAGAGAGAGCAAGATACTGAAAACCTATTTAAAGAAATAATGACTGAAAACTTCCCACATCTGGTAAAAGAAATAGACTTACAAGTCCAGGAAGCACACAGAACCCCATATGAAAGGAATCCAAAGAGGACCACACCAAGACACATCATAATTAAAATACCAAGAGCAAAAGACAAAGAGAAAATATTAAAAGCAGCAAGAGAAAAACAGTTCATTACTACAAGGGCGCACCCATACGACTGTCAGCTGATTTCTCAACAGAAACGATGCAGGCCAGATGGGAGTAGCAAGAAATATTCAACGTGATGAACAGCAAGAACCTACAACCAAGAATATTCTATCTAGCAAAGCTATCATTCAGAATTGAAGGGCAGATAAAGAGCTTCACAGAGAAGAAAAAGCTAAAGGAGTTCATCAACTCCAAACCAGTATTATATGAAATGCTGAAAGGTACTCTTTTAGAGGAGGAAGAAGAAAAAGACAAAAAATTATGAACAACAAATACATATCTATCAACAAGTGAATCTAAAAATTAAGTGAATTAAAAATTTGATCAACAGAATAAACTGGTGAATATAATAGAATCAGGAGCACAGAAATGGAGAATGGACTGATAATTCTCAGGTGGAATGGGGTGAGGGGTGTACAGGGAGAGACTGGACAAAAATCATACACCTATGGATGAGGTCAAAGGGAGGGAGGTAAGGGTAGAAGGAAGGGTGGGAGCCAGGTGGAGGGGAGCTGTGGAGGGGAAAAAAAGAGAAATGAATGTAATAATCTGAATAATAAAGATTTAATTTAAAAAATTAATAAAATGTATCTTTAAAAAAACAAAAACACAACACTGGTTAGGACTTCTAAGGAAACATTTCAACTTCTCCATAGAAGGAAGACTCCATTTTACCCTAGAATTGGCAGCTGCAGACACATATATTGAGATTTCTAAAACACCTATCTACCCCTGAAAAAAGCACATAGAAGCTTAAAGTCACAGAGTCTCAAGATTTGAAGAAATGTAATGGTCAAATACTACAACCAATCAGTCAATGTTTTAACTCTCTTTCTTGATATTCCCAGGATGTCACCACCAGCCTATGAATCACACCTCTGATGACAAGAAACTTACTTCTCCCTTAGCCTCTAAAGGCGACCTAGTTATTCCTCTTGAGGACCAACTTTAAGACCTTTTCTAGCTTACAAGTATTTCATTCATATTTGTATCCTCAATGACTAGTAAAACATAGACACACAAGTAAGTGCTCAAGGAAGTTGGTTGGGCTGAATTGAAGTAGATTTCCTTGGGTCATATACTACCTTCATGTTTTATGTACCTGTTTTATTTCCCTAACTAGACTGTAAACTTTATGAGGTGTCTTGTTTCCTATGTCTTTGTATCGTCTGCATCCTCCAGTACTGTACCATGCACAAAGAATACCCTAAATAGCTATTTGTTGAATTAAAAATGTGAATGAATGAATATTACTTCTAGGCTATTCTCCAGGAATACATTTTTATACTACTTTTCAAAATCAGGGACTAACATTTATATTCTATTTCCAAGATTTCAAAGAATAACTTCAATTATAATTTTCCTATAACTAGAATTCAAAGGCTTCTATATCTTATTTTTATCTATTGTTTTGAATCTATAAATATAACATTGAAAACCCATTTAAAGGAAAATTTAGATTTACATCTGTGATGAGTTTCTCAAATTCTTTTTGTACTCAAGAGAGACACTGAATATGAAAATGAACTACTGAAACTGAATGGAACCAAAATATATGGTATAAAGTATATAAGTTCTAAAGAGAACTTTATCTTTTTAGCATAATAAGTACAAATCTTTGGTTAAATATTTTTGAAGTTGGCATGTAATTATGCATATTTCATACTTTGTCACTTCAGTTTGTTATGATGAAATAATACATATGCAAAGTATGCCCTTGTTCAAATTCTAAGTCTACTACAACTAGCTGGATTATCTCTAGACAAGTTACTAAAACTTTCTGTGCTTCATTTTTCTCCATACAAATAGAATTTTTTATGATTAATACATATAAGGTATTTATCATAGTGTAAATGATCTATAATTATTAGCTATATTATTAATGCACAGGGAATGTGGCATGGCTGTTGAAAAATAGTATTTCAAAATACTATTACTAATGTTTATGCAATTAGAAAGGGCATGTACTTTTAAATCAGTCACTTTATGTAGTTGTTGAATTATTTGGGAAATGTTGCCTTTACTCAGTTGATTTTGGAACTTTTTTTGAAATTCCCTTATAACTATTTTATTAGCCATTTAATGCAGGGATTTAAAATCAGAGTTTGTTTGTTTGTTTAAGAAGTAATAATAGCCTACTGTATTACTAACTTATTCACATTGACTATGAATAACCTTGAGATGTTTACAGAAATCTGACCATTTGCCAAAGAAGAAAAATTTCCATCAATGGGCATAATCCAAACAAGATTTCAAAAATGAATGCAGATGATTATTACAGAAGGTATTTTTTACAATGGTATTATTATTAAATGTAATATCTGCTACCCTAAGAATTTCTAAAAGTGAATGATACATATTTTGCCATATGAGTTCTATAAATATTGTACCTTATGTATTTGACTTACTTGTATTGTATATATGTAGTGATTTGTTACTATAATATTGCATTTTATTATTATGTAGGAGAAACAAGTGATTAAGGCAGGACTGGTGCCACCAAGATGGATGGTGGAGCGCTGGGTCCTGGGCATGCTTGAGCTCCCTGGGCAGGCTGTAGCACACATTAGAGTGGTCCAGAAAGTGTGTCGAAGTACTAGAGGTCATCTTTTATTTTCCCCAGGAAGACAAAAATGTGGCAGAAAAAGCAAAACCCTTTCTAGCTCTGACATTCTCCTATATACTAAAAAATGATACTCTCTCCTGGATATCCAAATAAGGTTTTCCTCATCTTTAATTTCTTAAGTACAAGTTGTAAGTCCAAGAGTGGTCTTCATTTCCATATCTGTTCTTAGTCACAAGGTCTTGTGTTTCTGTTGTGCAGAAACACAAGAATTGTCTCCCATCTTGAAAGCAAGGCACTGATTGGTCTTTGTTCCAGATTGTCTTTTTATGAGTATTTGTGTAGCAAAAATAAAGTGTCTTCATTCAGAGCAAATGGCAGGTTTACTTAGTTTTAGAAGATACAATATCGTCTTCCTGAGCAAAGGGCAGACGTGCTTACTGTCCAGTATAATAAAGATAATGTATTCTGTCAGAGCAAAGGCTATGCATGCTAGTTGATCTTTAGAGATCTGGGTTTCCTATACTCAGGATTCTACTGTAATGTCATCCTTTCGGTGTGTAAGCATCTTCATATCACCCATGGGAATTGGGACTCAGGGAACTCAAGCTGCTATTCTGGCATCTGCTATTGCTATGAATAATAAACTATCCTTTATATTTGATCCATGAGTCCCATTTCTTGCACTAGCATCCTTGAAATTATGGCAAGCTAACTTGTTAGTGTGCAAATAGGATAAAGCCTCAAGACGCTTCACTGTTCTCAAAGAGCACCTAGAAATCAGAGAGAATACTAAACAAAGAGGATACAGGAGAGCAGAGCTGTCCAACGGAAATATAATTTCAGCCACATGTGTAAACTTAAATTTCTAGTAGTCATATTAAAAATTATAAAGAAATAGATAAAATTAACTTGAATAGCATTTTATTTAACCTTGTTTACCCAAAGTATCGTTTTAACATGGTAATCAATAAAAAATTATTGAGATATTTTGGATTTTGTTTCATACTCAGGCTTTGAAAACAAATATCTATTTTTACCCACAGCATATCTCTATTCAAGTTAGCCAGATTCCAAAAGCTCAGTAATCACACGTGCCTCCCGACACAGAATTAAAAAGCGTAGGTCTTAGCTTAGAGGATGGGATACAACTAGAACAACATGATCCAAGGCTGTTCCATGGATATAAATAGGTTCTATAAAAAAAAAAAGGAGGGTTGCTTATTCACATAAATCAAGAGGTGCTGAATTATACAAAATTGGAGTCTCCCCCGCCCTTTTTTTTTTTTTTTTTGCAAAACTTCTAAACTTTAATACTTAAAATATTGTTTCCCTCATTTACTTGGCTGGGAAAAAAAATGTTTTCCTTTCAGAGCAGTTTGTGGGATTGGTGTTCTATGTAATACGCTTGGGAACTGCTGACACATTGGGTTTGCTAGGTCAGCCTTGATTTCAAATATCCTATCCTGTTGTCCCTATAAGCATATGTGCTCTGACTTTAGGTCCGGAAGTTTTAATCAACAAAATGCACTGCTCTGCTAACTCAGAGTACTCTCCCTTCTGTTGCACTCCCATGCTAGCACTCATGACTTCTCACTCTCCAGACCACCCCACACACTACTATCCAATTAATTTTTTAAGTCACACTTTGAATTTCTCACAAGCCTCCCCATTTTTTCCCTAAATGTATGTGTATTATTCCCTAGGGTTGCCATAATAAAGTACCACACACTGAGTGGCTCAAACAACAGAACTACATCCTATCTCACAGTTCTGGTAGTTGGAGGTCTGAGATCAAGGACTCTGCAGGTTTGGTCCTTCTGGGGGCTGTAAGGAAGAATCTGTCCCTTGCCTCTCATCTAGTTCCTAGTGGCTTGCTGGCGATCTTCAGTGTTCCCTAGCTTATACCCCCATCTCTGCCTTCATCTTTGCCTGGCATTTCCTTATGGATGGGTCTATGTTCAAATTCCCCCCTTTTATAAAGATACCAGTCCAGCTCTGGCCAGTGTGGCACAGTTAGTTGGAGAGGCGCCCCATGCACCAAAGGATGGTGGGTTCGATTCCCTGTCAAGACACATGCCTGGATTGTAAGTTTGATCCCCAATCTAGGCATTTACAGGAGGCAACCAATCGATGTTTCTCTCTCACGTTGATGTTTCTCTTCCTTTCCCTTTTCTCTCTAAGAAGGTTAAAGAGAGGTGGGCTAGATAAGAGATCAACCAAAGGACTTGTATGCATGCATATAAGCATAACCAATGAACACAAGACACTGGGGGATAGGGTATGCCTGGGAGGAGGGGGCAATGGGAAGATATGTAAACATGTAACACATTAATAAAAACATATCCTTGGGTGAGGATTTTAAAAAAATTATCCAATTGAATTGGGGGCCCACCCATAATGTAACCTCATTTTAACTAACTACATCCACAATAATCCTATTTTTACATTCTGAGGTCCTAGGAAGCTGGGACTTTAACACATGAACTTGAAGGGGACACAATTTAAGCCAAAATAACATTTAACAAATGCACTTAGCACACAGTTGTGAGTGTTCACCATAGGCCAAGATGCCATGCTCTTATTCCCAACCTGCAGATTCAAGCCTGATTTCCCCCTGCTTCCCTACTACAAACTCACTATTTCTTTTAAAAGCCGTATTCCCTCATTGTGCTAGTTTCCAATTGCTGTTGTAAAAATTATCACTTTTATGTTCATAAAAATATAAATTTATTATCTAACAGTTCCAGTTACAGGCTAAATCCAGGTGTTGGCAAAGGTGCCCTCCTTCTAAAATCTTTGGGAGAGAATCTGTTTTCTTGCCTTTTTCAGCTTTTGGAGAGCAGTAATTGCTGGCTCATGGCCCCTTCCTCCATCTTCAAAGCTAGTTAGTTATACAGAAGCTTTAAGAATTTCTCTCTCTCCTCTCTCTCCTCTCTCTCTGACTCCCTCTCACCCATGCTTCTCTCATCACATCTCTTTCTGCATTCCTGGCCCTTCTGTATCCCTTTTACAAGGACCTTTGTGACTACATTGGCCTACCCAGGATAATCTCCTTATTCCAAGATCCTTAACTTAATCACAGTGGCAGACACCATTCTTTCATATAAGGTAATATATTCACAGGTTACAGGCACCAGGATATGCCCATCCTTAGGAGACCATTATTCTGTGTTCCACACCCATGTTGCTATCTCCCCCTGAAATATTACTTCAACATCACCTTAATGATTTTTCAAGATCAAGATCAAATAAATCTTCTTCAAAAGATTTGTTCAATCTTCTCATTAAATATGCTCGCCTTCTCCACTAAACTCCTAGAACATTTGTCAGTACTTCCTAATCCCCTACTTTCTGGTATGGTAGCATTTTTTTTTCTCTTACTTTATTTCTTCTATTAGCAGCAAGTTCTAGAAGGCAGGGAACATATTTCATTCATTTATGGATCCCTAAGATTTCTCTCAGTTGTTTGTAATTATTAATGTAGTTGCCCCAATTTTTTAAATTTACTGATTATTAATAAGGCTGTTGGGTCTGAATGGGACCAGACTGGGTTCCCTTGGCAGCCACAAGGCAATCCTGGGCAATGTGTTCAATTTCAAATTATTCAAACTACTTCACCATTTTCTATCTGTTAAAGAGAAGCAATAGGTACAGGTAAAGAGCATGAGCTTTAACATCAGACTGACTACATGCTATACAATTCCACTTGTAGAAACTGTTAGATAAATCAAAACTGTGGTAACAGAATCTTATCAAGACTTGCTGAGGTTAGGAGTAGGATTTGCCTTCAAAGGCACTTGGGGGAACTTTCAGGGTGATAGGATATTCTAGATCATGATTGTGATGATAGTTATGATAACGTATAAATGTATGAAACATTAAATTTTGCAAATTGTCCTCTGCAAATTACACTTCAAAAAAAGCATATTTAAAAACATTGATCAAGTTAGGGACAGAAGAGACGAAGGAAAGTGAAAGTTTATATCCAAATGGAGAAGGGAACAAAGCAGGAAAAACCCTTATTTAAAAAATGGTGGGGCCCCAGACTGGTTTGGCTCAGTGGATAGAGCCTCGGCCTGCGAACTGAAGGGTCCCAGGTTCGATTCCAGTCAAGCACATGTACCTTGGTTGCGGGCATGTCTCCAGTAGAGGGTGTGCAGGAGGCAGCTGATTGATGTTCCTCTCTCAGTGATGTTTCTTACTCTCTATCCCTCTGTCTTCCTCTCTGTAAAAAAATCAATAAAATATATTTAATAAATAAATAAAATAAAAAATGGTGGGGGAGGCAGAAAAGGAGGGAACTGTGAAAAGATCAGTATAATAAATTCACATGAAACAAGCAGCCTTCTAGGTGCAAAAACTCGTACTGGGTACCAAAATAGTAAAAGAAAAATAATAACAGAAAATTTCAAATGAACAAGGTGCTACATTTTTTGTTCATTAGTAGTAGGTTAAGGTCAGCAAAACCAATACACCAAAGCCAATGACATAAGGACAGCTAAAATGACAAATAGCACAGCCAGATAGAATTTTTGAAAATGATAAAGTGCAAAGGAGTTAGCAGAATGGGTTTCCTGCAGAGGTGTGCTTTGAGCCAGGTTTGAAAATAAGTGCTTGCATTGGCAGGAGCTATACTCCAGCTGGGAAAGAATATCACGAGCCAAGAGTCAGAATCAGAAAATAATAAGCATGAGAAAATCTTATTGATTTGTCCCACTAAGTGTGTATTTCTTAGCATAGTCTTGAAATGACACATGACGTCTCCCAGCTACTACTCATCTCAATCAAATGTTCTAACTTCATGGAAATGTTTCATCCTGTGCCTCACCAATTAGCATCCTACTTTGTTTTCCAACTGTTTAATGAATCCAACTACACTATTCCCGGGTGCAGGATTTGTGCATATTTCCTGTTTTCAAAATGCCTAGTATACTTCATGGCATAATATTGATTAATAAAATCGAAAACAAGAAGACAAAACATTGATTAATAAAGTTTAAAACTTACTTCCAAAAGAAGTAGCAACACTTTACTCCTCCAGCAAAAACATTTCACCTTCAAGTACAGAAATTTGTTTAATCCTTTAGGAAATCATCAGAATGCCATTGCTGTTGTGCTTTTCCTCCTAAGAAAATGGTTCTGTTCTTTCCCTTTTCCCTCTCCTTTCTCCCCGAGGACTAGAAACCCACTGTAGCCTGTTTGTGAATGGCATTTTACCAGTACATTCTGGAATATAGGGACATCAAGGGAGGGGAAAGCATATTTGTACATATATGGGGTGAGAAGAAGATTTGGGGTAGATCTATAAATGAAAGATTTTGGCCTATTTGTCCTTAGCCTTCTGCTAATCTTCCTTGGAGGGATGCAATAAATCTGTGAAGTCGATCTAGCGGAATGGTAAACCCTACTGTGGTCCCCAGAGGTAGTTGTAAAATAAACCCTTCTGTCCCTGTAATGATCACTGGTTGCTGTCATGCAGGGTTTTCCAAGCTGAACTTCCTTTAACCTTGAAATCCATGCAGCAAAAGTGTCTCCAAGTGGGTCTAACTGCAGCCAACCTCATTATCTTTGATGTTTCTGTTTGATCTGAGTTTTCTTTTTTAACACTATTTATTCTCATTTATTTGATCCAAGTTTCCTAGGAGTTATGGGTTTAAAAGAGATACATTTGAATAGCATTTAATGATGCTGCTTTCTGAAGTCATATTATCAAACTATTGGCTTGTTCCTTTGGATGAGACCAATTTAGTTGCAATGTAATTGGCTTATTCTACTCCTGCATCTTCTTACTTCTGTCTTACATGTTGCTGTTGTCACATGGCTTATCAGGGTTCATTTGTCAGTCTTCACAGGAGTGCATGGGGAGCACAGAGATCTTTTTCTCAGTAAGGGGTTTCCTACCTATCACACTTAGTTCAGAGTCTAATTCTATTCTTTGTTTTGTTCAGAGATTAACAATTCATTTCACAGTCTACTCCCACAAATGCAGTTAGTAAATGGTATTCTAAGAATTCCATAAAAATGCAAATCACAGATCCAATCTGCCTTTGAGTTAAAAGCAAGATGTTTTTCTATATGATAGCCTTCTGTTCGGTGACTCTGATACAAGATGATTAGTCATCATTTGGGGGATATTTTACTCTATTTAACACTATTTCCCCACCAGAATATCTAAAAAAAAAAATACCCAGTATCTAATATCTATACATAGGAAAATATCCCTGTGATAAACATCATTTTCAATCTCTCAGACATGGGCATTACACAGACCCCGCCTCATTTTTCTTAGAATAATGTGTGTGTTTCTTGGGACCTTAGATGTCATTACTAAAATTATGGTTAGGTGAGAAAACTCCAGAACAGGATTTGGAAGATGATGTTTACTCTACATTTCTGGAAGCAGAGAAAATAGACTGTCCCTAAATGTTCTCACAATGAATGAGGAATGATTTCATTGTTTCTGTAACTATGCAACTAAGGTTAGCATGGCAGAATCAGCACTACATACTGACAAAAAGCATATTTTGTTCAGCATGTAGTTGAGAAGATTTTTTTCCATTTTTTTTCATGAAGATAGGAAGAAGTTCTACCCTGACTTTGATGATTAAGTGCCATGTCTTAAAATTCCCTATGCTAAGGTTTTTAAAATCCTCACTGAGGATATGTTTTTATTGATTTTTAGAGAAAGAGAGGAAGGGGGTGGGGGGACAGGAAAAGAGAGAAACATCTATCTTCTGCCTCTAGTAACGAATGAGGATTGAACCCACCATCTGGGTATGTGTCTTAACCAGGAATCAAACCCACAACCTTTTGGTTTATGGATGAGGATCCAACCAACTGAGAGCCACCAGCCAGAGCTCTCTATGCTAGGTTTTAAAAGTTATATGTTAAATGGAGCTTAAAGAGACCCTTTCTCTTCTAATTCACCCTTTATTTTACAGATAGAAACACGCCCAGGGAGGTTCAATTGCAAACAGTTATATAAAGACAAAGGCAAGGTTAGAACTAGATTCTGGCTACTAATTCATTGCTCTTTTCCCTGACTCCACTTTTCATCCAATTTCTGCTCCTGCCTGTAGATCATCTGACAACAGTAGAAAATTAAACCAATTTATCTGGGAGAGAGATCTCAAGAGTCCCACTCCATCAATATAAACTCAAAGCCTTTCTTCAAAGAAATTTTTAGCAGCTTGGTGTAATAGAGATACTAAACCCCAAAGTCATAGTTTCAATTCCTGGCTGCCTTACTGTTTGGCTTCAGGCTATAAATCTCAGTTGCTTTTCTTGTAAAATGCGGTGACATTTTTGACCTCTTCCTTTCTGCTGGGATTAAATAAGTGTTACATCAATTGAGCAACTCATGTGCCAAGCATTATGATAAGCACTTTACATGCAATATTAATTCATTTTCATAGAAACCCTATTTATGTAGAAGAGAAAGCTTACTCACATAAGGGTGTGTGGAGATGAATTCTATAAAGTAGGTGATACAAGTATGTGGCACTCAGTACATGTACATTTCTCTTTTTCTTCCCTCTATCTGAATAACTTACATATAACTTTGTTTGGCTTCAATCAATAAATAAATATTGAATATTTACTGTGTACCCATTGCTGGAATGGATGATACGGTGCTCTGTGAAGGAGGAATAGTGTGAATAAAGGATCAGAAGCAAGAATGCCCAGGATGAGCAGTCTTGGTATTTTTCCATCAATAATGATAATAATTATAATATTTTGACCAGTAATTATATGCCAGGAAGTTTGCTAAGTGCTTTACATAACTTATTGTATTCAAAATATATTCTTATTTCCCCAATTGTTATAAGGAAACTAAGGTTCAGAGTGTTGAAGAAACTTCTGTAAGGTCAGAATTGAGACACAAACTCTTAACCATTATATATTCCAAGGAAATGGATTCATTGGGTAGTTTATCAGCCATTAAACAGAATGTTTAGCCCTCAGGGAAAAAAAATAATCTCAATCATGTCATCTTCACCTATTTTAGTCTAGGTTAGCCACTTCTTTTTCATTTGTCAACATGCAAATTCTACGACCCCCATTGGACTTATTGTGGACATTAAACAGCTTTCACAAAAAAGAAGGAAGAGGAAGTGGAAGTTGGGGGGATGAGCAGGGAAGTGAGAGATGAGAAGGAGGAGGAGGAGGAGGAGAAGGAGGGGAAAGGGAAGGGGAAAACAGCCACAGAACATGCACAAACCTGGACTACCTCCAAATGGAGATAATTCCAAGGAAAAATGTCAACTTGGATGGCTTTTCAAATTACTGTAGTTAAAGCTACTTAAAATTTTATTCCCTCTATTTTCTCATTTGCAAAGTGTATATTAGAATAATAGTACCTTCTTTGCAATATTTGTATGAGAATCAAACAAAGTAGAGTTGTTCCAAGGGACAGGAGGAAGTAGAAGAGGGAAGAGGGGGAATAAATGGTGGAGGAAAAAGACTATGTTTTGAGCGATGATTGCACAATGCAGTATGCATATGATGTTTTGTTGAGTTGTACATTTGAAACCTGTATGGTTTGTTAACCAATGTCCCCCTAATAAACTCAATTTAAAACTTTAACAACAAAATAATTTCAACTTGGAGAGTGCTGAAAGGTATTAATTGGCCTGAAAGATAGATAGATACTCAATCACCTAAGTCACAACCATACAAAAATTACAGCACTGTGTTACTTCTCTTTGAGTCAGAGTCAGTTGTCCAATCTTAATTGCCCAATCTTCAGTAAGCATTTACTGCCAGAGAATGAAGCCTTTCAAAAAAAATCATATATTCTCCTTGATACAACTCAAATATCCTCTGGAGCATATGGGTGGCAGAAATGTTTAAAATTTATTTTTGCCGAAGTGCTCAGAGAGGCTTCTAAAATCACCTCATTCAAAGCACCCTTGTTCTCTGTTCCTTCAGCTATTTACCCTTCCATTTCATTTAGCTTTCATAAAAAATTCAATATCAATTTCTCATAAAGTGCTTTCAGTAGGTAAAGTTGGCCTTGACAGACTCGAAGCTCCTTCGAGAGACAGGCTATGGGTTCTAGTCATTTCAGCACAAATAGGACCCTTTCTTCAGGCGGGCTCTGTATACTAGAACAGTTAGTCAGTTACGAACCATCTCCATAACACTGTCCATATCTTTAGTCAGCTACCAAATTAGTTCTTCCCTTGGTAGATATAGGTTAAAATGGAATATCTTTGGGTCACTTGGGATTTATACCATATGAAAAAAGTAGAATTTTAATTGGGCTATAAAAGTTCTCACTTGGCTGCTTGCCTTGTTTTGAGTGTGAAAACAGACAAGAACTGTTTTAAAGTTTGAAACTTATGCAATGGTGGTGTATGTTCCACAAGTACATTGCATAATTGTCATAAACCTCTGTTTTCAAGCAATAAATATAAATGAAAACAAGAAACTGTTTTATAATTGCCTTTTGTAAATAGTTATCCATTCAACCATAGCAACATAACAAAAAATTGGGATGATATACTTTAAAAGAATACGCCTCCCTAAGGCAAGTGAGTGGAGGGAGAGAAATTTTAGAAAAAGTTTGCTATCAAAAGAGATTAAGATTGTCTTTTCTCTCAAATTTTTGTAAAATGCAAATTTGCATACTTAGAGTAAA
>PVJN01033180.1:0-23602 GCA_004026805.1 Lasiurus borealis | reverse complement strand
GAAGAAATGAAAGGCAGATAAAAGCATTCTTTTTCTAGCTTAAGCATCTGCACTAACCATAGGTTATATCATCTTGCAAAATCAGCTCAATACAACAGATACAGAAAGTAGATACATTATTTAGGAATGTTTGTTTAACCTAAACTGATATTAAATCTAACTCTAATAATCTATATGTTTATCATACATTATTAGGCATTTATAAGAAGAAACATGATCATTTTCTGAATTGTTAGGCATGTAATGAGTTTTTGTTTAAATACGACATAACTGCATAAAACAAAATGTATAATACAATTTTAAACAAGTTCAACAAAAAATGCTTTTAACATTTTTACCAAAAAAAAACAAAAATATTTATGAAACCTACAAAATTTAAAACAGTACCATAGACACAAACATAATAATATAAATATATTAAATAGTCCTCTAGTGGCTGTTTTGACTTTTATGAAAACGTTCTAACAAAGCACTCATAATGTTTCCCGGTATTCTTTGGTGCTTATCAATCAAAGCTTGAACAGCATTCTTTGTCTATTAAGAAAACAAAAGAAAAGCCATTATTCTTTTATTTCTTAATATAGGTCATCTATTTTGTAAAGATTTTAATGTACTACTACTTTCAAGAAGTCCTCCCTAATTTAGCACCCATCTCTTTTCAGAATTAATGGTTTCCGTATTAGTACACCCATAGTATATTCCTTATACTTATTTTATTATGCTTGAATTGCAGTATTGTCCAAATGAATATTTTCTACACCAGCTATACATCTCAGCATTTCTCCAGCATTGAGCACAGCAATGCCTTGCACTCAAGAAATACATTTTTAAATAACTAAGGGAAAAAAAAACAGAAAAAAAGTAGCAAATAATTTTCTAATAGCCAAATGAAGTTTCACTCCTTTTGTTTATCCATTAATAAACTGTTGTACATATTTCCTTTATTACTTTACACACCAAAAAATTATATCAGGCAATGAAAAATGAAAAAGTGAGGAAAACTTTGAATGAATGAGCTGATATACTTGGTTCATTACCTAAATTTCTAGAGAGTTTAACAGGAATTTAAATTAAGTCATAACAATTAGGATATAAGAAGAAATCTAAAACTCTTTGTTTCCCATTCATGAGAAATTTCAACAATTTTCACTTTGAAATTAGTTATGGCTATCTAAAAAAAATGTTTTATGCACATTTCAATGAGCCTTGTTTACATAAATCTGAAACTTCCTCTCTAATTAAATAAAATACACTCTATTCCAAAGACATATTTTAAAAATATGCCTCTCTAAACCACAAATTTTCATAATTCAGTAAAATCAGGACTATTTCATACAATTATTATAAGAATGAAATGAAATTGAAACCATGTCTTCAGGTATTTGACACAGTGACTAACACACAGCTTATGTTCTGTGAAGTATATTTAAAATTTTCATACACATATTCAAAAAATATTAGATGCTTTGGAAGCTATAACATCAATGAAACGAGTCTCAAATCTCAAGGAGCTTATATGTTAACAAGCATAATCAAATACAAAATAATTAAAATGTAAGATCATTTGTGACGTGTCATCTGAAATGTGAAAAAGTACTTGTTTTTTTTTTAAATGTTCTTATTGATTTTAGAAAGAGAGGAAAAGAGAGGGAAACATTGTTTGGCTGCCTCCTGCATGCCCCCTATTGGGGATCGAGCACACAACCTGAGTGGGAACGGAACCAGCAACCTCTCTGTGCAAGGGATAACACCCAACCAACTGAGCCACACCGGCCAGGGCGAAGGAAAGTATTCGGAAGTTCAGACTTGTGAGTTTATTGCGTAGGCAACAACCAGCAAAAAGTGATGAGGTACTGTGTGGTCTGAGTTCCCAAAGACCAGTAAGATTTCATTAACAGTGAAGGAAAAAGCATGAGGAAAAGGACCACAGGAAAGCAGCTGTTGAAGGACTGGAGAGTTAGTGGGTTTGGCTAGAATTTTGCAAGAGAAAAAGGTTCTAGAGATCAGTTGCACAACAATGTAAGTATATTTAACTCTACTGAACCACACACTTAAATTAAAAATGGTTAAGTTGATAAATTTTGTTATATATTTATCACAAATTTAAAAACTTTAAAAAAATCAAGCTATATATACAATAGGCTGATATAAAAAATCATAATACATTCATCCCATTTTCTAGATGATTCAATATGACATTTATTGCTTTTTATGTTATTTCATACTCTCTGAAAAGTATAATAGCAAACTGAGTGGTCTTATCTCATCTTCCTTGATCTCTCTGCAGGAATTTATGTTACTGATCTTTCCTATTTTTTAGAAAACCTCACCTGCTGACTTCTCTCACACAAATCTACTTGTTCTACCTCTCTGCTATTTCTTTCAGCCAGCTTTGATTGCTTTCCACGGCCTGTTCCATAAATGTTATATCCTCTACAGTCTGTCCTCAGTCCTCTTATTTCTCTCTCTAAACTGTTCTGTAAAGCTCATGGCTTCAGTAATTATCTCAGTGCAAATTACTTCTAAATCATCATCACCAATTCTGACTTGTTTTCCAAACTTCAGTAAAACAGTTCCAAAAATCTACATATATAAAAATATGCATAGATATCCTACAAGTAACTATACTGAATTAGCTTTCAGGACTGATGCATTCTATCTCTGTAAAATCCCTCAAATCTGTATCTTGCTCTACCTTTCAAGTAGGTAAGATCTAACTCATTCATTCATCAAATTTTTAGTGAGATCTAATTAAATACCTAACACTTTATTAGGAACTAGAGACACAAAAATTCATAGCATAACCTCTGCTCTTAAAAAGGGCTCTTTAATTTTTATGCATGTAAGTCATCCCAATTGCTAGTATCATCATAAACCATTGTAGAGGAAGAGATTACATATCTGCTTGCTTTGGCCAAAAACAATTCAGTGGAACTGATATGAACTACTTCCAAACAGAGGCCTATTCCAAATTGATATGTGTTTAATAGACAAATCCCCTAGTCTGTATTTAAGGGGCTAAAAATGTAGCTCCTACTTGCTTTTCTGGTTTCATTGATCAAACTGTATCCACTAAGTTAGTGACCCCAAGTCTATTCCACAGCTGTTATTCAAGGAAAAACAGGGATAGGGTTTTGGTAGAATGAGAGTTGAAAATGCTCTTTGAAATAAAGCTAAATAGACCACTTATTGAAAGCCTTCTTAGAATCTTTAATATGTTAATGTGCTTTGCAAAATTCCTATCGGGAAATTAGGCAGTCACTCCCCACCTTGCTGTGCTAATCACATGGGACTGCCGGACACTGTTGGTACATGCAGTCAGCCTACCTCCTACCACTGCTGCTTTGTTCATACTCTGCCTCCTGCCCAAGTCGCAGGTCTAGGACATGCCCACTTTCAAGACCCACTTCAAATGCTCTCATTCTAGAAAGCTTTCCTATTTTTTCCTTCACAAAGCAGTCCCTTTGACCTTCACACTGGTATCACTGAGATTTAGCCTCCATATTGCTTCTAGTAATCTTTCTAAATGCAAACCTATTACATCACTCATCTGCCTTAAATAGCTCTCCGGCTTTCTGTGAACAAATCAATGATAAGTCATTATAGCCCAGAATCTTCCTAAATTTCTAGCCTCACCTACAATATTCCTTTTCACTATACCACCTTCAACTCCCCAGAGTTCAGGCTATTTCATGTTTTCATCCCTTTATATATTCATTTCCTCTACCTCATGACTCCTTGTCCAGTTAATCCCTTCATATCTTTCCAAATAGAATTCAAGCATCACTTCCCTTGAAGTGTTCCTGATCTCATCCAGATACCTTTCCTTTGTGGTTCCATAATACCCTAACACAGTAGTTCTCAACCAGGGTTGATTTTATGCCCCAGGCAACATACGGCAATGTCTGTAGACATTTTCTTAATTGGCACATTTTAGAATAGAAGCTCTTTGTAGAGGGGGACTGTCTCGAGAAGTGCAGGATGGTTATCACCATACTCAACCTCTACTCACTAGATGCCAGTAGCACCACCACTTCCCAAGTGTGGCCCACTGTGACAATGAAATGTGTCTCCATAATGGCATATGTGCCCTGAGAAGGAAATCACCACTGATCTAGAGCATACTTGTAAAATAAATTAAAAAATAATGAATTCACCTTAATATAATAATTGAAAGTCAAAAAAATCTATACAAACACTAAGAAAGAATAATTTACCTTTTCGGCTAATTCTTCTGCTGTTAACTTTGGATCATATGGAATGGGATCACCTAAGTAGGTACGAAACTTCACTGGAAAACCTCCATATATTGGAGCAAATGGATAGCGGAATTTTTCATAAAGCCACCTAAATAACCCTGTTTTAAAGTAAACAAAAGCATTTTAATTGATTACAAATTCTGAGCATGTAATTGCAAACTCTCAATTATGTAAGGTTTAGAGGAAAGTGGCAAATAGTATCTCTTGGCAATTAATATTTTTTTAAAGAAGAGCTTTTCTTCAGTTGTAACAAATGTGCAAGATGTTAATAGAAAAATCTGGAGAGTGATGAGGGGGTTTATGGGTACACTCTGTACTTTCTGTTAGATTTTTCTGTAAACTTAAAAATTCTCAAAAAAACAAGGTCTATTAATATTTGTAAATGAGTTTTTAAAAACATGAGGATTTTAAAGGCAAACCAAGTACTATTATTGCAATATAAAGGGTAGAGACTGAACCCCAAACTAGAAGCTAAAAAGTTTAGAGACTCAAAAATATGTGATTTACATGAAAAAAGAAGAAATGGAAGCATAAGATAAATTTATATAAACATGAGACAAAAATGTGTCAATAAACTAGGTAAAGACTAAAACATTATTGTAAGTTAGAAAAAATGTAACAAAGCAAAGAATTACTAATGGTAATGATCAATATAAAATTTAGCAAGATGAAGTGCCAATATGCAAAATAAACTGACAAAACTTAAGACTAAGTTTAAAAATAAATAAATAAATCCAAGGAAGTCAAGCGACATGCAATACATAATCATGAGTTATACTGGAATTTGAAAACAGTTTATATATTAAAAAACAGAATATACCATAAGACCCAAAGTAATACTAAAGTCACTAGACACTAATTTTTGAGATATTCAACTATTAAAGTAAAAAATGTTAAAAATTAATAAGAAAGAATTTAAAACCACTTTGCGTTTAAAGAAGTAAAATTAGAGATAATTTCTGGTATGCAACTTAAATTCTGAAGAAATGATCTGTGAGAAAATTAGAAGAAATAATTCCACAACAAAAATTAAACATCTCATCAACCTGCCTTTCCACTTTAAATTTGAAAAAAAAAAAAAAAAAGAACTATAAAATGTAATGGAATACCAACAATATATCAATGTTGGACATAAAAGAAACAATAGAAGTTTAAAGTTCCTCAGGAGGGGATTTGTATGTGGATATAAACACTAACAATATAGTGCTGGGGATTTAAAATAACAATCAACCAAATGTAATACGTAAAGCATAGGGTATAAAAACAAACTGAAATTTTCAAAATAAAAAGAGAACGAGACACTGCATGAAAAAGCATATCTAATTATCAACTCCCATAACTATATTCAGAGCTTATTTTGCTACCAATAAGTTGAATGTTGGCAAAAAGAAGTAAATGTATCGTGGTTCAAAATATTTTAAAAACAAATTAAAAAGTAAAAAAAAAAGTAACAGCTGGTATGGCGTGGTGATTAAATGTTGACCCATGAACCAAGAAGTCACTGGTTCAATCCCCGGTCAGGGCACATGCCTGGATTGTGGGCTTGATCCCCAATGGGGGAGGCAGCCAATAAATCTCTCACATCGATGCTTCTATCTCTCTCCCTTTCTCTCTCTCTAAAAATCAATAAAAACATATTTTTTAAAAGGTAAAAGAAATAAAACAAGGCAAATTATATTTTCTTTGGTTGTTCATCTTATTTCAATATTATTGTCATTCATTTTTAAAGCTGTGACTTCTTCAGGGGTGAGGCAAGAAGATAATCTAAGTTTTATGTAAATTTATCCTAACCTTAAACAACTTGTTTTAATAAAAGTAAGTAGGTAATTTATTTGGTAATTTTAAAAAGTCAATGACAAATAAGCTTCAGTATGTGCATAAGACAAAAAGCTAACATCTAAGAATTGCCATTACTTAGAATATCATCATTTAGTCTTTAAGTAGAAAAATATCTAAATAGAAAAAAAAATCTAATTTTGAAACCACATAGAGTTCACAGCCCAAATATTTAAAATATTATAAAAGTAAAAAAATAAAATATTGTTATAAATATTACACTATCATTAGAAAAACCAAATGAACCAGAACTTACTTGTTCCTCCAAGTGATCTAAATCCTTCTCGAATATTTTGTGTAAACATAGGAATAATGGGCTAAAGAGAAAATTTGGATTAAAAAGTAAATATATTAATCTATTCAATGTTTCCATTGAGTAACTAATGAAAACTTTTGAGGACCTGTTTAAAATTATTAAAATAAGGTACTTTTAAAATAAAGGTATACTTTTTCATAGTGTGATTTATCAGACTAAACTTGGTCATTTGTAGAAATATAAATTAGAAACACTACCCTCTAGTGGTAATATATAATACTTAGTTTACCACCTTTCCTATTCATTCCACATAAATCCTTAATACTCAAAGATTATAATAATCATTAATTTAATTTAATAAATGTGGGAAATCAAAGTGGTTCCAGGGGCTACTGAATAGTATGTTCGCTGAGGAAAGTTACAAGACAGAGAATCTCTCTACTGGGAAATTTATATAAATTTAAATGACAGTAATTAGTAAAATACCATTTATTTTTGTGAGTGTATTAAACATAAAAATGTTCAACATCAATGAAAAGTATAACACTCACCACAAAAAAGGGAAAGCGTATATATGAAAGAATTCTTCACATCATTAATTTTAGAGAATTTCTTCTTACAAATTCAAGGTTTTCATTTTTATTAATATCAATAATTAAGCACAATTTTTAAAATGAAGACCTTAACTTAATGTCATAAAATGATGAGTGAAGTAGCAAAGGAACATGAAAAGGGTATGCCACCATAGAACTAAAGTAGATAAAAAACTGAACACTTTTAAACATACACAAAATATAGCAAATTAAATGTTTTTAGAATGGATAAAACTAGGAGAGTGAGTAACATTTCACTTACAATCTTGCTTAATACAGAAATATCTGCCTTGTTGAGCAGGATTTGAAATATTTAAATAAGCTGACATTTAAAAGGCCATTTCTATTCAGCTTTGGAAAGTGGTAAAATATGGTGGACTACAGGAAAGAGACTAGGTAAAGCTTTCTTCACAGAACTTATTACCTCACATATAACTAACTGATCTTTTATTTACTATATCTCTCGTCTCTCCTAGAACACCTAATAGCACAGACATTGTTGTGTTCACTCCTGTATCCCCAGCACCTAGAACATAAAGGTCAGCTAGAGGCAGCAGGAATATTAAAAAGTTAGGAAAGAGAGAACTCAGGTAAAGAAAAGAGTCAGGTGAAGGTTTTAAAATTCAATGGAGTTAACAAAGCAAGCACATAAGACAAAGTACATAACACTTTTGTAAAAAAATCAATTTCAATCTAGATAACCATCACTATTGTAAAATAAAATGATAGCTGAGATCTTAATGTTTTAAATAGTTATGACTTCAGAATTGAGAACTTAAAATACCCAAGGAGCAGAAAACTTTCTGCCCATATATTCACCACTGTGCCTTGTCTGCTGGATTCATGTCTACTGACTGACATGAACCCCAAAGTTTGTATTGAAGTATGCATTATTTAAACACACTTCAGGGGCCACACCATCCTTTAAATACCTAACTCCCCAGAACCTACTGAACAGAGAAAGCTTGCCTAGAAGGCTCTATTTTGTGCACGTTGTTCCTAAATTTGCCTGCAAGCTAAAGCCTTTAAGCTACAAACATCGCTTCATTACAACCTGATGGTGTAGTACAATTATTCATTTCTTTCCTTGTGCACACTTTATATACAATGCAGTTGCAAAAGTAACCTAGCATTACATTCTGTTTACATGTATACATGTGTCTCTGTATGTATGTGTATGCATACATGTGCAAGAGAAAGAGAATGTGTATTTTGTTAAAACGATTCTTGAAGAATCAGCTTCACACTGTCTTGGAGTCCTAACTTTGCCACTAAAAAAGTGGGAACTACTGAACAAGTTACTTACCATGTCAAAGTCTGTTTGTTTTTCAGGTTAAAAATGGGGTTAACTAGCATTTTTTCTAATAAAATTATTTTTATGTATTATTTCAACCTATTAAAAAATCTTTATTATCATATCTCAAAGATTTTTTAATAGGTTGAAATATATAAAAATAATTTTATTAGAAAAAATGCTATTTTCTTTTATATCTGTTATTTGTTTTCCAACTAAAGTAAATGGGCTAATTTTTCCCAACTTATTTAGATGCTAGAGGCCTGGTGCATGAAATTTGTGCACAGAGGGGGGGGGGGTGTTGGGGGTCCCTCAGCTCAGCCTACACCCTCTCTCAGTCCAGGAGCCCTTGGAGGATGTCCAACTAACATAGAGGTGAGAGAGGCTCCTGTCACCGCCACTGCCCTCGCCAGCCATGAGCACAGCTCAGGGCTTCTGGCTGAGTCGTGCTCCCCCTATGGGAGTGCACTGACCACCAGGGGGCAGTCTTGGGTTGAGTGTCTTCCCCCTGGTGGTCAGTGGGTTTCACAGTGACCAGTTGTTCTGCTGTTCAGTCGGTTTGCCTATTAGCCTTTTATTATATAGGATGAAGTTACCTAAAAATTCTTACCAGTCATAATTTTCAGGAATCCACAAATTAAGAGTGATTTATATTACATAAAAAAGCTGCAACTTTCAGATGAACCCTAAATATTTTCTAACCAATATTCTGTGAGCTTGCATTGATGATCTAGACTTTTTAACTTTCATTTCTGTTACTATGTCACAATCCTGCAACAACAGTCTTAAATCTTTGTCACAGTTTATGATAATTCTGTGAGACTATGAAGGGGTTTCCCAGAGGGATACTTGTGACATTTACAAAGATTTTCCTTAGGTATGGTGAAGTGCCTCTAATCTCAAGGTCAGAAGGCTCACTATGAAATGCCATCAGTGATGGCAAAAGCACCAGCTGCCTGCAGTCCTGAACTGTGTTCTCTGCTCTGCTTCTGCCCTGCTGTATGACCAGGTCCATCCATCCCTTCATCTTTCTGTGCCTGAGTTTCCTCAGCTGCAACACTGGAGTAATGACATATGTCACCTACTTACTATAGAGGAGAATCACCATAAAGCCTTTAAAAGCACTACAAAAGGTTGGGGGGGTGCAAGATGTATCAAATTTACAATGGTCTTTTGTAAATCAGCAATATTAAAGATTTTTATTTATTTATAAACTTGTAAAAGGCTGTTTATTAAATTTTCTCAAATTTTATATAAAATCCTTAACTAAATTACCTAGACTATCCTAATTAATTTTTTAGAAACTCTTTCAAGGATTGGAATCCGAGTCCCTTTCTCTATATTATTTCTTTCTTTTGGGCCCTCTTCCATGCAATGTCCTTTAAAACTATAAACTTAAGGATGAGAAATTAGAATCCCACGATCAATGTCATTTTTATCTTAAACCATAAAAGAAATAATTCCTTTAAGATATAAATTTAAAAATTAAACTGTTTGATTAGATTTTAGCTTTTATTATTGCTTAAAAATACATTTCATATCCTTAAGTTTTATACAAGTGTGCATATATCCTTTTGTATTCTATATTATTCATATAGTCTAAGGTTTTGTTTTCTACATCAGTACTCAAGACATTTTGGAAAATAAAATTGCTATAAATTAATTTTCTATATCACTAATACTATTAATATAAAATAATATTCAAAAGGCTCCTTTGCAGTGTTGACTAACAATGTTTTAAAAATAAATTTAACATATATAAGTAGCTTACTAAGTGCCTGTCAGTGTACTAGGAACTAAGAATATAAAAAGATGGCCTTGTCCTCAGAGAGTTTATAATCTACTGTAGGACATCAGTATTTAAATTTGTACGTTGTGTATTATTAAACACTCGTTATACTGGGACCACATTATTAAAGTACTATACAGCAGTGACTTATTTCTAGAAGTTACAATTACATACATACAGGAGAGAATAGAGCTCAATGCATTGTATTTATTACAATCCTAAAATTAAAAAATATAGAGAAAATTTCCACTCTTTTTCAAATACTAGTCTTGGGTTAGAATGAATTATCCTTTAGCTTTTTCTTTTTATTCAGTAGTCTGTATTTTCAAGATGAATAGGCAAGCTAAAGGTGTACACTGGTCTCTTTAGGTGGCAGAATGGGTACACAAAATTAAAATGTGAAACTACTGGCAGCTGTCTCTAGCTAATCAGTTGACCTAGAAAAAGAACACACCTTTTCCAAGATACTATTTAAAAATAAATTTAACAAATACAAGTAGTTTTTCTCACTGACAATCTAAAATTAAAACAAAGAGAAAACAAAAAAGAAACCGTTCCATGAATAATAAATGTTTTATAGGACAAAGTACAATATGGAGACCAAAAGGCTGAAAAATACTTTCTAAAGCAAAAGAAAAAAGTAAAATAATATTCACATTCTTCAGCCTATTAAGTAGAATAATTACAGTTAATCCCAGGACATCTAACTTTATTGACAAATTCATATTTAAAGTCTTTTAAAAAGACCTAAATATCATCAACACCTATTTGTCACTTTTTATTCATACTACTATATAGCTGATCACACTTCTTGGTAAGAAATGATTAGTCATTTATTATTTGAGTCCTTTGTAATATAAATTGATCACAGATAAAAGATTTGCAATGAAATCAACCGACAACCATCACTGACATATGCCAACTCAATCATACAAAAGTATTAAAATACATAGAAGTGGACTGATTATTACTTATAAAAACAAGTATAACTAAAGAAATACAAAGAATTTTACAAATCTGATTAAAAGATGCTGGATTTTGAAATGTAAAATAAAATGTTGCTGAATATTTGCCAAATTTCCAGATTGAATTTTTCAGATGGATTCCCATCCACAGGAACAGTTCTCTACTGTTATTACTTTAAGAGTTATAGACACTAACTTAAAATACTGCAATGACAGTATCTAAATTCTCACATACTTTGCCTCACTATTTAAGAATTTATTATAAACACAACCTAGCTTTACTTTAATAATTAGCTTTATACAACTCACCACTTCTGCATCAATTGCAACCTGAGCGAAGCCTTTACGATTACCCCATATGATGTTGTAAGTTTCATCACTAATCAGGGCTTCTCGAACTCCACCTGGTGAAATAGCTAACAAGTGACCACTCCTCAGAATTTCAACACATTTTTCTCTTGGTCCATGGAGAGCACAAAATACATCAAGTAATAAACTAAACCCTGTAAGAAACATAAGAATGAATATATATCTTAAGTATTTCTTGTCTAATTCTTCAAGAGCAAACAAGTATCTTCACAACCTATAAAATGTACTATCTATACTTAAATCAGTAAATTCTTTTTAACTTTTTAAAAATCAACAAGAACTCTCAAAGTTATCATAAGATTAATATTGCTGGTAAAATAATAGCTTCATCATATACATCACCTACTATTGATGACCTCTTAGTAATCACCTACTACTATGGTTACTTTACACATTCAAATTTTTAATTAAAACTCACAAAAACCTTGGAAAAAAAGAATTCTTATCCTTATTTTACAGAAGAGGAAAAGTTGGCTCAAAGTATAAGTAGCTTGCTCAAAATCACATACCAAATAAATGGCAGGGCAGAGATTCCAGTCCAGAGATTCCTTCCACTAGCATCTCATGGCTAAACACTATCTACAATATTTATTATAGCAATCAGAAATAATAGCCTATCAGCAGTTACAAATCTAATATTCCTTTAAACATAAGACTCACTCAAAAGCATGTGAATCTGACCATGTGAATCCACTGAAATAAAAAATTAGATGATGCTAATTCCAAGAAAATTTTATGTCAATAATAATAGCGAAATCATTAAGAGTTTTTACTCAAGTGAATGTTTGACTTAGGAACAGCTAATTGCAGATCCTAATATTACAATTTAAAAAATTACAACTATTTATAGATGAAAATATAATTCTGTTAATTAAATATTTTAAGCGAATCCTGAAACTTTAGAGGACTGACGATAGTACACATTATTCCCTGGAACTGGAAAATGAAATGAGTAATAAAAACTATGCAGACTAATCAACCTTCTCATAGGTTTAAGGACCTGAAACAAGATGATAAATGTTAAAAGTGAAATAATTTTCATGCTACATTATATTAAAAGCCCACTGATTTAATTAGAAGCAATATCATAATAAATGAATGAACCAGGGAGGTTTCCTGACTGATAAGATCATAAAGGAGGAAAGTATTTTAAAAGCCAAAGGCTAAATAAAAATATCCCTTTCTATTACAGATAAGAAAAAAATGGAAGTACCCTCATGTTTCATAAGAGAAAACTAAATTAAACATTTTAGTCATCTATTAAAACTATTCTTTACTTAAAAAATTATTTTTAAACTGTTTTTTATAAATGGTAAAATGTTAATGCTAATATTAAAATATTTTTTAAAAAAACAAAGTTGTTTGCATAATACGTGAATATGTGAATTAAAAATGAAACAAAATAAAAGACTAACTGGTTATATTAGAATAGCAAGATTACTAGTATAATGATGCTTTTTTCTCTAATTTTACCTTAAACTGACCATATTATTTTCTAAAGAAAAACCTTTGATAGTCTATTTAGTTTATACACAAAATACAAATGAAAATGACTGCCCTAGGTGGTTTGGCTCAGTGGATTAAGTATCGGCCTGCAGACTGAAGGATCCCAGGTTGGATTCCAATCAAAGGGTTATGGGCTCAGTCCCCTAGGGGCATGCAGAAGGCAGCCAATCAATGGTTATCTCTCATCACTGATGTTTCTATCTCTCTCTCCCTCTCCCTGCCTCTCTGAAATCAATAAAAATATATATTTAAAAAATACAAATGTCCTTTTAGTGACATAAGGATACCCAAAACATTAACCATGTCTATGAAAGCATTGAATAGACGAGTGGTTGGCCAACTACGGCTCATGAGCCACATGTGGCTCTTTGGCCCCTTGAGTGTGGCTCTTCCAAAAATATCACGGCCTGGGCGAGTCTATTTTGAAGAAGTGACATCAGAAGAAATCTAAGTTTTAAAAATTTGCCTCTCAAAAGAAATTTCAATCATTGTACTGTTGATATTTGGCTCTGTTGACTAATGAATTTGCTGACCACTGGAGTAGGCTGTTATTTAATTCACTGTTTGGTGTTTGTCTGTCTGGTTGATAGACCACTTTTTTTTTTTGGTTATTCCAGAGAATAAACTATAAACTTTTTGGCTTATTTCTGGTGATTTGTTAACAGACGAAAATAAGATTAAATCCCAATGAGTTTATTTTACAGAGATTTTTAAAAGAGAATTCTACTGTGTTTGAAAACATTTGGTTAATTAATTTTTTAAAAGGTACAAAGCCTTTATGAATAGATTAAAAAAGAATGTGGTTCTCAATACTAACTTATAAGTCTACCAAGTATGAAGTCAAGAAGTATGATAAAAAAAAAATAATAGATTATCTGTACCAAAATATACATTATTTGGCAAAAGTTATAATTTAATTTTTAAAAGTAAAAGTTCAGGATTTAATTTTGAAAAATGAGGACTAAATACCTGATAAGAAAGAGATCAGATAAGCTTTTGGCCATAATGAGGATATCTAGTTGCTCCCAAATTGGAGTTCCAAAGTATGTAAACTAAAAAGGCAAAAAGCTTTTCCAAATGATACAGAGAGCTCAAAGATACAGACTGTCCCGTAATTTGATTGTGTTAATTAACATTATGAACAGTGAAAGTTTACCTGGAATTTTAAAGACAAAGTGATCAGCTACCACTCGGCAAGTTCTGCCTTTTTGGATAAAAATTTTAGCCATGAAGTAATAAAAATCTATGGGGATAGCTCCATGATAAAAAATTATAAGTGCTGGTCCTTCTGGTATTTTTTCCATTCCATGAACTTCATAACCTGTTAGAAAGACAAAATACAAACACTGAAAATATGCTTATTATTAAATATACATTAGGGAGAAACAAAGCAAAACAGTGATCAGAAATTTGAACTGGATGTTAAGAAAACATCTCTCCAATTACAGAAATAAAATTGGAGAACAAGGGAGTCAGCTAGAGAAACAAATGACAGGATGTGTAAAGGGTGATGGACGTGAGGAAAGGAATGAGACTCTTCTAATTTAATCAGTTCAAGGTTGGCTTCCCATCAGTACCTTTCTCTTCTCCACCAGCTAAAGAGATTAATCTGCCTACTGTCCTTCACACTGTTACCAAACACCAACACATTTGCTATGACAATCCTGTACTGTTGGTGGATTGTGAGGAATATTAGAGTAAGCTCCACCTATGTTTCAGAGGAAAATACTCTTGAGTATTTTATCATAGAAGTTGGGAACTGATACTCCAAGGAGCATGTGAAATGTGATCATGGCTCTAGGAATAAGATCTGCTTTTTCTTCCCATCTCACCAGTCAGGTCACAGGCTCAGAAAGTCCTAACAAAAAGAAAAAAGCCAACTGAACAAATGGGTCAATGAAAGCATCAAAGAAGTAAAAAACAATACCTTGAGACAATCAAAAATGAAATGCAACATATTTTCCTTGGCCCATGTGGCTAAATTGGTTGGAGCATCATCCCGTACACCAAAAAGCAGTGGGTTCAATTTCCAATAAGGAACATATTGGTCAGGTTGTGGGTTTGATTTCTGATAGGGGCATGTATGGAAGGCAACTGATCAATGCTTCATTCTCACATCTGTATTTCTCTCTTTCCCTTTCCTTTATTATCTCTCTCTCTCTCTAAAAAAAATCAATAAAAGCATGTCCTCGGGAGAGGATTAAAAAAAGAAAAAGAAATGCAATATACTAAAACTGAATAAGATGCAACAAAAGCAGTTCTAAGAAGGGAGTTCATAGCAATAAATGCCTACCTCAAGAAACAAGGAAATTTTCAAATAAATAACAACTTTATGCCTCAAAGAACTGAAAGGGCGGGGGCGAAACAGAACAAAGAAATCCCAACATTAGTAAATGTTAGAGTAGATCAAAATGGAAATAAAAGAAATAAACACTAAAAAGCTAATAGAAAAGGTCAATGAAATCAAGATCTGGTGGGGTTTCTTTTTTAAAAGATAAACAAGATTAACACTGTTAACCAAATACCAATACATTTTCTTGGCTAGATTCGCCAAGAAAAAAAATGGTTCAAATAAAATCAGATGAATGAAAGAGGATTCATCACAACTGATACCACAGAAATACAAATAAACAATTATATGCCAACAAATTGGACAACCTAGAAGAAATGGATAGGTTCCAAGAAACATATAACTTTCTAAGACTATCAAAGAGAAACAGAAAATCTGAATAGATTGGTTATTAGTAAGGAGATAGAATCTGTAATCAAAAACCTCCCAATAAACAATAGTCCAGACCAAGATGGCTTCACCTATGAATATTACCAAACATTCAAAGAAGAATTAATACCAGTTCTCAAAGACTTCCAAAAAAAAAAAAAAAAAAGAGGAGGAAACACTTCAAAACTCATCTTACAAAGTGAACATTACCCTGACACCAAAATCAAGCAATAATCCGACAAGGAAAGAAAAAAAAAAAGCCAATATCCCTGAGGAATATAAGTAAAAAAAATCCTCGACAAAATATTAGCATACCAAATTTAACAATAAATTAAAAGGGTCATACCATGATCAAGTGGGATTGGTTCAACATTCACAACTCAATCAACATGTTTAAACCACATTAACAATAAGAACAGTAAAATCATATGATCATCTTTAGAGATGCTGAAAAAGTATTTGACAAAATTCAACATCCATTTATGACAAAAATTTTTAACAAAGTGGGAATGAAAAGAATGTGCCTCAACATAATAAAGACTATATATGACAAGCACAGAGGAAACATATTCAACAGTGAAAAACTGAAAGCTTTTCAAGGATGCCCAATCTCACCACTTGCATTCAACACAGTACTAGAAGCCTAGCCAGAGCAGTAAGACAAGAAGAAGAAATAAAAGGTATCCAAATTGTTAAGGAAGAAGTAAAACTGTCACTATTTGCAGATTACATGATGTTATATTTTTTAAACCCTTAAAAAATCCACCAAAAAACAACTGTTAGAACTAATAAATTCAGTAAAACTGCAGACTGCAAAATCAATATATAAATATCTCTTGCATTTTCATATATTAGTAATAAACTATTAGACAAATAAATTAAGAAAAAATCCCATTTACAATGGTATCAAAAAAGAATACCTAGAAATAAATGTAACCAAGAAAGTTAAAAACCTGCACACTGAAAACTATGACGATGAAAGAAACTGAAAAAGACAAAAGTGGAAAAATATTCTAAATTCATGGATGAGAATATGTAATATTATTTACATGTCCATACTATCCAAAGTAATCTAGAGATTCAATGTAATTTAATTGCATTTTTTCACTTAACTAGGACAATCCTAAAATTTGTTTAAAACTACAAAATACTCTGAATCAGCAAAACAATTTAAGAAAGAACAAAGCTGGAAGCATTATGCTTTCTGATTTCAAACTATCTGACAAAGCTGTAGTAATCAAAACAGTATGGTATTGCTATTTAAAAACAGAAAAAGACAGATCAATAGAAGAGACTAGAAAGCCCAGAAATAAACCCACACTTATATGGTCAATTAATTTACGGCAAAGAATCCAAGAATATGCGATTGGGAAAGGACAATCTCTTCAATAAACGTTTTTGGAAAAACTAGACAGACTGGATTACCAGCCTATACCACATTCAAAATAAACTAAAAGTCAATTAAATACTTAAATGTGAGACCTAAAACCATAAAATTCCTAGAACAAACCATAAGCAGTAAGCTTCTTGACATCAATCTTGAAAATATGGTAATCATTTCTTATATGTATAAATATCACATCATGATGTTGTACACATGAAATTAATGTTACATATCAAGTATCCTATCTAATAAAAGAGTAATATACAAGTTGACTATACCTCTGCTACACCCACAAGCCACACTCACCAGCCACACCCACCAGCCAAGCAGAGTGAGCATGCAAATTAACCCAACCAAGATGACTACAGCCAGAGAGAGAACAGGAGGGAGGCTTGGGTTGCCCCTGGCGATGGAGGAAACCAAGCTTTCTGCACACCCTGGCTGGCCCAGGCCTCTGCTTAAGGCAACGAAGTTTCAATGGCTATGCGAGCAGAAGGCTTGGCTCAGCTCCAGGATACAAAGTTTCAATTGTAGAAGATAAATAAATCCCAGATACCAGGGCCTCTGCTTGGGTCACCTGGGGATGTGGCCAGCCAGCAAACCACCCCAGGCCACCCCACACCCCAAGGGAACACCCACCCTGATCTAGGACACCCTTCACGGCAAACCAGCCTGCCCCCACCCGTGCACCAGGCCTCTATCCTATCTAATAGGAGTAATATGCAGATTGACCATCACTCCAACACAAGATGACTGCCTCCACGTGGTCAAAATATCCTGTTCCCATGGACACAAGATGGCCATCACAAGATGGCCAGCAGGGGAGGGCAGTTGGCAGGGACCAGGCCTGCAAGGGAGGGCAGTTGGGGGTGTTCAAGCCTCCAGGGGAGGGCAGGTAGGGGTGACCAGGCCCAACAGGGAAGGATAGTTAGGGGCAAACAGGCTGGCAGAGGAACAGTGAGGCATCAATCAGGCTGGCAGGGGAGTGGTTAGGGGGTGATCAGGCTGGCAGGCAAAGCAGTTAGGGGCCATCAGGAAGGCAGGCACGTGAGCAGTTGGGAGCCAGCAGTCCTGGATTGTCGGAGGGATGTCCAACTAGCCGTCCTGGATTGTGAGAGTCCAGGTAGGATTGGGCCTAAATGGGCACTTGGACATCCCTCAAGAGGTCCCAGATTGGAGAGGGAGCAGGCTGGGCTGAAGGACACCCCCCACCAAGCACAAATTTTGTGCACTGGGCCTCCAATTCCTCAATAAAAAAGAAAAACTTATAAAGTAATATATAACTTAAGATGGTTTTGTTATTATTTATTTCATGTCATAAAAGGAATACCATTTTTGGTTGATAATCCATCCAACTAAATAAAATTGTTTTTGGAAGATGGAAGGAAGAAAGGTAGGAAGGGAGGAGGGGAGGGAGGGAGAGAGGGAGCAAGGATGGGAAGGAAAGGAGGGAAGACAGAGGGAGGAAAGAAGGGAGTGAGGAAAGAAAAAAGCAAGCATCCAGAGGCCAAGAGCATTATTAAGCTCAAAGAAAAGGGAAGGTGAAAAGGAAATTCCCTTGACTACAGCAGAAAAGGGAAGGAAGTTCCTGCAGCCATACACTGCCCCACACAGAACAGCTCTCCCAAGGACTGCTGCTCGCATGTCAGAGACAAAAGAACCCAGAATAGGGAAATCTGAACTTTTAGTCTGTTTCTTTCCCTTAAGGTTTTATGTTTGCTTTGCTAAGAGACAAGCATTTAAATAAAGATTTCAGTATAAATTTTAGTACAGGAAATTCATTTTTATAGTAGTTTATAAGGTCTTCACCAAACAGATTAAATTAACAGTGATGAGTGATTCTAATATTGAAAGCATGAACTCTTGATAATAATTCAAGTGGACTCAATGATTAAGAATTTTTTTAAAAATTTAATTATAGTTGACATTTAATATATTAGTTTGTCAAGAGAATGAAAGTTTGTAAAAATTAAATTTAGTGATAGTTCATGATTTCATGTTTTTGTTTTTTTAACATTTCTTTCCAATTACTTAATATTAATTCAAGTTAATTAATTTATTTTAAGCTTGGCAGAACAATCACTAAAGTTATCTAAAGTTACCAAAAGGATCAACTGTCTCATCAGATACATTTTCTGAGAAATAAAGAATACTTTTTTGAGGGATTCTATACAAAATATTTTTGAGATTCTTCCTTGCTTTCAGAGTATTTTTTAAAAAATAATTAAGAAACAATTCAACTACTTATATATACCAAATCATCTGGTTGAAAGCAGAAAAGTTTAGTTAATCAATTCTTGACAGAAACTATAATTTACCATAGTGCCATTAACATAAAGTCCAAATATTATTTAACTATGTCACTCTTAAAGCACAAATGGATCATACAACTACTACTGGCTCAGAAAGCATTAGTGGATTATCACTTTAGTCCAACAAGTGATAATTACCCATAAGTGATACTATTCAGATTCTTTCATGAGTCATATGGACCAATGATGGCTCCCTAACTATGCTTTCCCACCTTAGTGCTTCTGTTCACCTCATTAGAGCACTTCTGTTCATCTAAATAGAGCACGTCTGGTCCAATGTTTCCCTGTGTAACAGAAGTAGAAATCTTAGGGTACTTTAACTCCTCCTCTCTCAGACTCTACATTCACCTGGTCATCAACTTTAATGCAAAAACTCTCTTAAATATACCATACTTTCTTCCCAATGTTAGTTTCAATGTGTAGCCCCATAGTCTCCTGCCTATACTACCCCAATCCTGAGGGGATCTGATTGAGCAAGAGCTCAGAGAAAGCAATCACAAAGGCAATTATGGTCAATATTCATCCAACCACTGTCCAGGGAGGAAGAGCCTCAATATGCAGATTTTGAGTAGTCTAGACTCCATTAATAGGAAACTACTATTCTGGGATGAATATGGCTCTTATTTGATGTCATTAAATAAAATGTATTACCTCCCCAGCAGTGAAACAATGCTCACTAAGCACTCTCCTGATTTTTTGGCTTTCCATGTAGCCCACAGAGAGAGGAGCTGATGGCTATACTGCAGCTCAAGTAGACTCATCTCCATAGCAGTATTTAAGCAGTATGTAAAGGTGTTAACCTGCTATTGGCTTAGACATCAGCAGAATGAATTCAGATAAGAATCATCTCCTCCTGAGATAAATCCCTTCTAAATTTGTTATTTAAAAAAACCCTATACACTGCTCAGCCAGGGGGCTCAGTTGGTTGAACATTGTCCCACCCACCAAAAAGTTTCAGGTTCAATTCCTGTTTGGGCACATAACTATTTGATACCTAGTCAGGGCTCATCAGGAGGCAACCGATTATCACACATTCTCTCTCTTTTGCTCTCTCTCTCCCTCCCCCCACTCCCGCCTCCCTCTTTTTCTCTAGAATCAGTGAATCCTTGGGTGAAGATTAATAAAATAAATTATACACATTATGATAAATTTTACATGACTATTATTTTATTTTTTGACACATTTTTTACAATGAACATTTATATTAGTTAAAAGTTGCTTTGAAAATTCTTTTAAAAACATGATTAAAACTGATGACACCAATACAAAATCCAAATATGCACACGAATGCCTTTTATATAATATGTGTCACTAAAGAACAGGATAAAGAAAATCATTTTAAAAGTATCATTTATCACCTTCGCTGGTTTGGCTGAGTGGATAGAGTGTCAGCCTGTGGACTTAGGGGTCCCAGGTTTGATTCCAGTCAAGGGCATATACCTGGATTTTGGGCTCATCCCCAGAAGGGGGAGTGCAGGAGGCAGCCAATCAATGGTTCTCTCTCATCATTGATGTTTCTATCTCTCTCTCCCTTTTCCTTCCTCTCTGAAAGCAGTAAAAAAAAATTTTAAGTATCATTTATCTAATGAAAATGTTATCATAATAAAACATTAAAACAGTAAGAACTATATATATACTTTTTTTTGGCATCCCTGGCCTTGAAAGATTATATACATTTTAACCTCTTCTGAGTCATAAGTGCCTATTTTAAAATATCTCAATCATTAAATAAGATACCTCAAATTAAATATTCTGTTACAAAAGAGTTCAGCATTTGAAGTTACCCAAATTAAACCTAACGTCTTCTAAAATATAAATAAATTTCAACTATTCCTTACAAAGAATGTTATCCGAGGTACTGGGGCGGGGAGGGTGGGGGGAAGGGGGGGGAGGAGGTGTGCAGGGGCGTGTATATATGTGGGAGATAAATATTCCTAATTAGTATTTTAAATGATACCACTGAATTTTTGTATCACTGTTTTAAAGACAATGAACAATAGCAGTCTACCTAGATGCAGTCTCTGCAGGCACACACACATGGAATGCTGAAGTATTGCCTTGCCTCATTTTAAATAACCATCAGAGAATATGAGAGTTGCACTGACTAAAAAGAACATTAGTATAAATGAGTAAATATTAGGAACTTAATTCATCAAAGACATATGGTTACTGTTTGCAAACCTGCTGAATACCACTGCTTTTGACCCTGAATCCCCAATCTGGGACAAACTTACCACACAACCCAGATCACAAAAGCACACATCTTAGAGCCTGATATCTGAGGTTGCATTCTGGCTCTTCCTCCTAGCTTCCTGGGGTGCCTTGGGAAAAGAACCTCTTGGCTTCCTCATGGCAAAACTATAAAATGGAGGTAACAGAACCTATCTATTATGTTACCCTCTATAATAAAAGGCTAATATGCAAATCAACCAAACCACGGAACAATTGGTCACTATGACGTGCACTGACTACCAATGGGCAAACGCTCAACACAGGAGCTGCTCCCTGGTGACCAGTGAACTCTCATAGGGGGAGCACCACTCAGCCAGAAGCTGGGCTCACGGCTCATCTCCGTGGCAGCGCTAAGGATGTCCAACTGCCGGCTTAAGCCTGCCATTAGTTGGACATCCCCAAGGGCTCCCAGATGGTGAGAGGTAGCAGGCCGGGCTGAGGGACTCCCCCAACCCCCTATTCCCTCTCCCCAGTGCACGAATTTTGTTTACCAGGCCTCTAGTAAGGTATAAAAGAATTAATGCATGTTAAGTATTTTACAATGTATGGCATAGTTACATGCTCAAAAAAAAAATTGTAAGAATGTATATAGTATTAAAATGACAAAACATTAACCTAATAAGCATGTCACTGGTGATCTTTGATAAGAGCAGCTTTATACTCATATATATATTCTTAAGTGTCTGTTTTTTTTTATTATAGTTGACATAATATATTAGTTTCAGGTGTACAAAATAGTGATCTGACATTTATATTCCTTAGAATGATCACCACCTCAGGCGTCTATTTCAAAATCTGTGCTTCCTTCCATGTCTTTCTGTGAAAACACTTTTGATGCTCAACAACATGACATGCAGGGCACATCTTCGTTATCAGCCTATTGAACCTTCTGTATTTTTATATAGTCCAAAACAAAAAAGATCAAGAAATAAGGTAAAAACTGATAGGGAAAAATACCAAGTTCTTGAAAATAGGCCACTAGAGAGCAATTTTCATGACAGTAAAATAAAGAACCACCAACTGTTAAATGCACATCACATTTTCTGAAACCAACCATTAAATGCACATCACATTTATCCTGGAGATAAACACACTGCTATCTCATTTACTAAGAAGGATATGACCTCTGAAATGAATCATACCTAAAAAGGTAACTTTTGGTATACAAATTATATTTAGTATTCATTTTTAAAATATCTCTACAATGGGAAAGTCAAACCTATTTTAAACAATAGAAATTAAATGGAATTAAATATTAAATAATTATTTTCAAAACAGTTTTCTATAATGTTTTAAATAGTCTCTTATTCTTTTAGATACCTTAAATATAAATTTTTATATTTCAGCTTATAGTAATAGTCTAACTGCTATATAGTTCTATAATGGACACTAATGTATTTGGGAAGAATCATTTTAAAACGTATACATGCACAATGCTGCAAATAGGTGAGAAATAGTAAATACCCCTTCCATTACATTTTTCAGTATCTTCTCAATCGATACAGTGGAATGATGTCATTTCCATGCCACAAACACGAACAGCAACACATAAGAGATCAATACAATCTTGCTTACCATGCCAAACTGCTGCATGTCCATCCCACAGAGTTGCTACTGTCTTCCTTGCACCATCCCATAAGTTATGAGAATAGGCTTCTTTTAATACATTCTTCCTCTTATAAATGTGTAAGAAAATAATAGTAAGGTAGAGAAGAAAAATAGTAAAGTAAGGAAGTATTAAAAGTATTAGTGGTGTAAAAACCCATAAGAGATAGTTCGCAAAATTCAAATAGTCCTCCAATTGTTCCACGCCAAACCATTCTTCAAATATGTGAATCAGACAACTCATATAGGGCATAGAGTACTGTCCTGTACAGGTTTGATTTTTGTCTATCATTTTTCTTTAGGTGAAAATGACCAATTCAGTTTCTTTCTTCATTATCATGACAAGTCTTTAATTTTGCCACTAGAAGGGAAAAATAATCCAATGTTATTCTTTTCATAGCTAAAAAGTTAAATGTTTTAGTCTATATAAGTACCATATAGTCATTTCTACCAAAAATGAGTAGATTGTTGCAGATTTAAATG